>BJBW01003350.1:0-12265 GCA_004320125.1 Scolopax mira
GGGGACTCTGATTTGTACAAGTGACTGCCACGTGGTCCTGTGTTCCCATCTGCGGCCAAACCACGACACACAGTATCCTCCTGGAGAAAATTGGATGCCCATGGCTTAGATGAGAGTACTCTGGGTTAAAAACTAGCTGGAGGGCCAGGCCAGAGTGGTGGTGAATGGAGTTAAATACAGTTGGCAGCGAGTCATGGGTGGTATCCCCCAAGGCTCAGTACTGGGGCCAGTTCTCTTTAACATCTTCATCAATAATCTGAATGAGGGGATCGAGTGCATGCTCAGTAAGTTTGCAGATGACCTGCTTGAGGGTAGAAAGGCTTTGCAGAGGGATCTGGACAGGCTGGGTGGATGGGCCAAGGCCAATGGGATAAGGTTCAACAAGGCCAAGTGCCAGGTCCTGCACCTCAGTAACAACAACCCCAGGTAGTGCTACAGGCTGGGGGCAGAGTGGCTGGAGAGCTGCCTGTCAGAAAAGGACCTGGGGGTGTTGGTTGACTGTCGGCTGAACATGAGCCAGCAGTGTGCCCAGGTGGCCAAGAAGGCCACAGCATCCTGACCTGTATCAGGAACAATGTGTGGAGTAGAACCCAAGAGGTGATCGTTCCCCTGTACTCGGCACAGGTGAGACCCCACCTTGAGTACTGTGTCCAGTTTTGGGCCCCCTACCACAAGAAAGACATTAAGGTGCTGGAGCGGGTCCAGATAAGGGCAGCAAAGCTGGTGAAGGGTCTGGAAAGAAAGCCCTATGAGAAAAGGCCAAGGGAGATGGGGTTGTTCAGCCAGGAGAAAAGGAGGCTGAGGGGAGACCTTATCGCTCTCTACAACTACCTGAAAGGAGGGTGTACAGGGACAGGAGTCTGTCTCTTCTCCCAAGTCATGGGCAATAGCACAAGAGGAAAGGGCCTCAAATTGTCCCAGGGGAGATTCAGACTGGATGTTAGGAAAACTTTTTTACTCTGAAAGGGTTACCAAACACTGAAATGGATTGCTCAGGAAGTACTGGAGGTGTTTAAAAGACAGGTTGACATAGTACTTAGCTTAGTGTCATGGTTTAGAGGTGTTTTTTTTTGTTTTTACCAGAGTTAGGTTGATGGTTGGAGTAGATGATCTTAATGGTCTCTTCCAGGGACCTAGACAATTCTATTATTCTATGATTCTATGATTGTGTTTATTTCTGAAACAAAGACAATGTCTGCAGTACATCTTTTTTTCCCTAATCTTAGTCTTGTTGTGGTAAATTTCTTCTTCATATGAATAAAAAGATCATAACCCCCAAAAACCCACCAAAAATCCAGAAAACAATAAGGATGAGAAGGACGACACAACCCTATTTTATTAGAGAAGGAGAATTACAATCGTACCATCATTGAAGGAAGCTCTAACTCAGACAAACATATTAATACTTACAAATCATTAGATCATGTCTGACACAGAGGAAACTCTGTCCATAGAAGAGGGCTCCAAGGCATTACAGTAATATAGGCATGAAGGAAAAATAACCAGAGATGAGAAATTACTGATGTAAAGCGGTGGATAAATTTCCTGTTAAAATCAAATGCAGTCCTGTTGACTTTAATGGGATCAAACAGAAAGACAGAGTGTGATTGCATTATGGTAGAATTTATATATTCATTAGAAAGTAAAAATGCCATTACTTGTTTATATTTATACTTTCATTTTAATTGTATCTTAATATGTTTTCTTTGGGAAATAAATAGATGTGACAAATTATGCCAAGGAATTGTTGTAATAGATGCAAAGAACTAGAAACCTGCTGTGAGCCATCAAACACATTTAGAGGTCAAAGACATACTGTTTAATTCTTAGTTCTGGGAGAGAAATGATTCTGGTAATGTTACCTGGATACCAAATTGGATACAGACACTTGACTATGCAGCTAGTTTGTGAAAAACTCCAACAACCACCTGCACACAGCAGTCACAAGCAGCTGCAGTGGACTCTCACACTTGTCATCTGGGGAAACTGCCTCTCCTCCTGTCATAGCTGTAGATAAAGCAAAGCCACATGCATTACTTCCAGCTGTAATTCTTAAACTCTATTTTACAAATATTTTAATCTCTTTTTTCCATTTAAATTATTATTTTATAAGTCTATTTGGATCCTGCATTTCCTCTTGTCCTTTCCATTTCTGAGATCCCAGCAGTGGACATTATACCTTTGTGGATAACAGGTTTCTCTGTGTCAATTTTATGCATTAATTGAAATCTATTTGCGTTTACACAGAGAGGTATATGATGGCCTCTAGTGGTTCTCTGTATGTGTGCAGATACAATCTTCAGTGCACCTCTCTTTTTATGAGTATGTATGCAGGAAAAAATAAAATATTGATGTCCAGCTGTTGTCTTTTATGAACAAAAACCTTTTGGCAACAGTAAACAGAGTTGAACAATATGTCCAGCAGAGAGAAGGTGATATCTTCCATCAAAATATGAGCTGGAATGTTTCTAAGCGCTGCTCAGAATAGTCAACGTAATGCAATCACAAATCACCTAAAATGTCCCTAGTCCTTTGGACTGAGCATCAAAGATGAGATTATTTATTCTGAATGGAGACATCCTTCCTGTATTTGGCAGCCAAAATCAGAGCAACCTTGCATACAGAATGGATTCCTAATTCTGTTTCCAGATGAAGAACCGCATGATGATTAACTGTTAGCCAACAAATGCCCCCGTCTCATCTTTCTTCCGAGTCACATCCAGGTCTGTACACAAGAGTCTATGGCTATAAATGCAGATGGATGAAAGGACCTGAGCTCTCTTAGGCAGACTGGATATTAAACGCATGCAATACATCAGTGTTCTGACTGCACTGCCCGAAACCTAATGTACCTGCCTCTCAGCATTGACTGTCACTCTAACAAATCTGTACCTCTTCAGACCTGGCTTTGGCCAGAGTCAGCAACTCCCTGATCTCGGAGGCCAAAGAAATGAAACATTAGAGCCAGCAGCATCCTCTCTCTGCACATTGCTGCAGGTGCTCAGGTTATTTGCCTCTTGAGACCCCTTTCACAGGTCTGTGCAGTTTGGAGGAGAAGGTTTGCCAACACAACAGAGAAACAGCATGTTCCAGCTCACTCAAACACTGTTAGTCTCTGGAGGATGTTTTGTTCTAGGCCAGGAAATATTTTGATTTTGAAATGTAGCTATGCCATGTAGCTAGTTTCCCCCTGGAAGAGTGGATGCTGTGGTGAATAGAGCATTGGAATAAAAAAAAATATTTATGTCAGGTTAATCCTCTGAATGGATAAAATAATGTTATACTAGCTTACCCATGTGGTTCTTCAAAGGCCTTTTGATGTACTAGTGTTTGAGGTTATAGCTCCCATGTTTTAGGGATTTTACAAATTTAGTTCAAAAGAAATCTGAGTTCCCAATAATTTGGCATACTTTATTGTTAACAATTATCCACAAGAGAAATAAAGAACCATGGCAACAAGACTGAAATACATGAAATCCCAAAGCATTTTAAGTTCCTTATTCTTGTTTTTTTATTTTTAATTTTTTTTAATGTTGTTAATCTCTTTTGGCTTTTTTTCTCAAATGCAAACTTTTGTTTGAGTCTTATTAAATGGAAAGTTGTAGGGAAAACAAAGAGTTAAAACATTCTACAGATACATCAGTAGATGATGATCACAACTTTCAATATTAATACATTTGTGATCAGGTATAGTCTTCAAATACTTATTATTTACACAGATGATAAGGTTACCTGCCTAAACATGTATCAGAGCGTCCAAGCATAGGATTGAAATGTATTTAAGGACTGCAAAATTATAATACAAATCCCTAATGCCATACCTCAGAAACAAAAAGAATCTAATAAAAAGTCACTTAAAAAATGATAGGTTTTGATTCTTACCATTGAAATTTTTACCAATATATTTAATAACAAGGAGTAGATTATTTGACTTTTGGATTCCCAAAAATTTAGAATGTGAAATATAACATAACTGAGGGAAATCTGACATGAAGAGATAATGGGGAAAAGGCTGACAACCCTGAGAAATTACCTAAAACTCTTCATTGTATGTTACAGGCATTCTAAGGTAATTTAAATTGCATCAAAAAATTGTCAAGAAAATGCTGTCAAGAACCAGCTGAGCTCGGTTGAGTTCAAGTTCAGAAGTAGTTGTTTCAAAACAAAGTTTACTGGTTGCAACTTTCTACATGTGATCACTGCTGCTTGTCTGCCACACAATCTCTGTTCCTATGTCTCTGTTTATTTGCATTTTTGAAAGCAGAAAAGAGAATTCAATACCAAAAAAAAAATCCAAACCACAAGACTGGTATGAAAGGAATATCTTTTAGTAAGTTATTTAGTAAGAAGAATTACTGCATATAGATTTAAGTGGAAAAAACGACCTAATTAGATACCCATAGCAGCAGGCAATAAATATTTTATTCCATATACTAATTGATGACGATGTTTCAGGCACTTTCACCTTTGCCTCCAGATTCATCTCATTCCCTATGGTACAGCATATTATTTGTTTTACTGACAACAAACACGCACATATCTGACATTAGATCACTTTCAATTAAGTGTGTTAGAACTGGAGACTGAAGCTCCAGGGAAGAGGCAGTTCGACTTAATGCCAGTTAACTACAGACTGTCCATGTACTGAAAAATTCAGGTGATTTGAAACAAGTCCTTTAGATCACCTAGGTTGCTCCAGATAAAAACTGTTGTATGGCTTTATTTAAACTTGACCTTTCCTTTTGGGGTTTTTTTGTTGTGACACATGGGTTTACTTATTCTTTTCTGACTGCAAGAATATGAGCAAACGTCTGAAGCCACGTGTTTCAAGCTTAAAAAATAACACATTAGCAAAATCCTAGATGAAATGGCCTTTTTATTACTATAGGCATAGAAAAGATATCTAATAAAGATTAAAAGTGCCTGCATGAGCAGTATGTAGGGGAAGAATCACTTATGCAATTCTATGAAGCTTATTCTTAACATATCAAATGCCTTCTTAGAGCATATTACTACTTGACAAGTTTGTGTGCTTTATTGTCCTTTCTTGGACACTGTGCTTAACTTAAGAGTTTTAGAGAACTGGACAAGACATGAAGCTGATGATATAGAGTCTATAAAATTGGCCTGATTCACAGGGTTGCTGAGAGCCTATTGAAGCAATCGGCTTCACAGCCACTTAACACTGCTGAAAATAAACCATTTTCTCTCTTAGTTACTAGTATGAAATGAAGCATGACCCAAACCACCTGCTATCTACAGCTGCTTGGAAAGTTCAAGAAACTTATAAATAAACTGGAAATCAGATTTCCATTTCTCTTCTATTTTTTTTACATAATTTCTTCACTTTGCTTATGAATGGAAACTCTCATTTCACATCCCAGCCTGACAGAATTTCTCTTGCCAAGCACAAGCCATGCTGCTAGCCTCTTTCAAAAGTGTATGGGTTCAAAAATACTAAGTCTTAAGTCTGAATTTATACCCTCAGTGAAATCTGGGGTGTTATTGAAAGGGGAAGAGAAAGATCTGTCTTATCGGGAAGCTGATATATTGCTGCTCCACTTGTAGCTATTCTTAGGGTATCAGGATGGTCTGTTTTCCCTCCATGATGTCCCTCTGCTATTGTTTACAAACACTGTATTGAAAATCCTGTCCCTAGTGAGGTCAGGAGCAAAACTGCTATTGATTTCTGAGAGCCAAGGATTCACACAGTATCTTTATGTGTTTTTTTAATTTCTCTAGTGATATATATGTTTGTGTCTAGAATAGATAATTAAATTGACATTGTTTTACAAGACAATAGTGCTCTTTCAATAATTTTCTGACTGTATATTTCACAGGATCACAGAATCATAGAATATTTAAAGAACCGGACTCTGAAACTAAGCAAAATCTCTATTTAATTACTCTTCTCTAGACAAATTTGGTTTCGGTCTTTTAAAATGAAAAATCAATCTTTTTTCCCTTGAAATAAGAGGGCCCAGTGACATTATGAATAAAGTGTATGCCAATTGAGCCAATATTAATACAATTAGAATAGAATACATCAACAATTTAACTCCCGTGTGACAAACTACAGGAAAAATCAACTTATGTTTCAGCAGATTATTCCAAATGCAGAACAACAGTGTACAGTGTGAATTAAAAAAAAAAAAGTTAAAAAAAGATTAAAATGGGGAGAAGTCTGCCAAGCAAAGCAAAAATACTTCATTAATACTTTGACATTAGAGAGGACTTCACATTTTTTGAAGAAACTTTAAATTGATAAATAGAGCTGTGTTTCTTGGCATTTTCAGCTAGGCCATTGTCTTCAGCCCCCATGTCCTCAGAAGATCTCATTTAGCTGTTATGTTGTTTTTATAATGTGTTTAACACCCTTTGTTGAGATTGTTTGAGGCACAAATAAGATGGTTATTAGGATAGCTGTAAGAGATAATAGGTAAATTAGGACAGTTGTAGCAGTCCATAACAGGTAGGATCCCTTATTCTATGGAAAGTTTGCATGGGAATCAGTTCTAGACAAGGATGCCTACGTATAGGTGTATGTACATAGATTCCTACATGTACACTCAATGTCTAACTCCTCCTGTAATCAGTCTGGTAAAACAACGTCATGGAGTAGAAGGCCTCACCCTCAAGAAAATACCTGCAGCAAGATTCAGTTGCCCAGAAGTGTGTCTTGTGTTCTTGGAGATCCTCTAGGGTGTTGCCCAGACAGTAACTAATCCCCACACAGCCAGTTGCTAACTCTCTTCCCAGTGGGATGGAAGAGAGAATCAGAAGGCTAAAAGTATGAAAACTCATGGGTCAAGATGAAGACAGTTTAATAGGTAAAGCAAAAGCTGTGCATATAAGCAAAGCAAAATAAGGAATACATTCACTGCTTCCCACTGGCAGGCAGGTATTCAGACATCTCCAGGGAAGCAGGGCTCCATCATACTTGGTGAGACAAATGTCATCATTCCAAATATCCTCCCTTCCTCCTTCTTCCCTCAAGCTTTTATTGCTGAGCATGATGTCATATGATATGGGACGTCCCCAGCTGGGATTATCATCTGTGTCCTCTCCCAGTTTGTGCACCTCCAGTCCACTTGCTGGTGGAGTGATGTGAGAAGCAGAAAAAGCCTTGATGCTGTATAAGCCCTTCACAGCAATAATGAAAAGATCCCTGTGTCATCAACATTGTTTTGACCACAAATCCAAAACATAGTCCCATACTAGTTACTATGAAGAAAATTAACTATGTCAGATGAAAGCAGTACAGATATTTGAGACACCTACCAAAATTAGGACATATGATACCTACATCCTTCTGAAGAGGGTCCTGGTAAGGTGTACAGTAATGTCTGAAGTACAACTAGAGACTTTTGTGTGGTCAGGTAAAGTGTCAATTCATCTTCACAGATGGCATTAATTAGAATGTGAATAGAAGGAATTAAGATAAATATAGGTGTCTCAGTCTTTTCTAAATCTTACTTCGTGTGTATTTTTACCAGATAATTATTGTTTAAAAAATTTAACATAAAATTTTAAAGGAAAATTATAAAGTAGAGCTTTAGATTTCCCATATCACGGACAGGAAACTTTTGCAGTAAACTGTGAAGTCAGTTTCCCTTTAGCTTGCTAATAGTGACCAAAAATTATTTTCTGTTTTTGACTATAGAAAGGGCCAGCTTCAAGAGGAAGCCATTAAAATGAGGTTAAGAATTTTACTTACAATTTTTGAGTAATTCTCATTGACAGAGGGGAGTGACACTTTTGTTTCCTTTTCTTTCATGTTGGTTAGGTTTGTTGGTGAGTTTACACGTCATTTGGAGACCTCATGTAATTTCCAGGACTTGGAGCATATTATAGGTAAGACCCAGAGCATACAAAAAACAGTCCTGCAGGGACAGAACAGAAACTAAAACAATTTACTCCTAATGAAACATAAGAAACAGAACAAAATTATATATGCAAGTTTCTTTTTGAAAGTAATTAAAGTTCTGTATTTTGAGGAAAATTATAAAATATTTCAGTTTAGAGTAAATTGATTAATAGTGATAGGTAATTTTTATTTCCTTCTTGGTAAATTTATTTTTTATAAAAAAAAAGAGTGCCATTTGAGCTGGAAAATTTTGCCAACAAAATACTGAGAAACTATTCTGAGAACATATTCCAAGTTTGCTTGACAAAAAAGTCAATAATAGGATAATACTGTTATCCAAAATGCCTTCTCTTTATTAATTCTTGACTATATAAGAAAGACAAAGCAAAAAGCTAAGCTTTTAAAGGTGACTACCTGTTTCCTAGTTGTCCTGTGAGGTAACCATTTTGTTTTGAGGTTACGTCCCTTATAGCATTCATTCATTACATTGTGAATGGGAAACCTAAATCAAACATTAAATGAGGCTGAAACATGTTACTTTTTATGATTTTTTTTATCAGGTTACATATTCATCTGAGAAATATTGTCAAAATTAAAAAAGGCATTTAAATAATGCACCTGAAATTACATTTATGTATGAGAATTTGTTGCTTAATCCATGGTCTGTCCTCAGCCTTCTAACCCAGATAAGGCTGTGGTATGCAAAGAATATCCTGGGGTGCCAAAATCAGCTGCTGTACAGAGCTCATCCTTGCTACAAATAAACCAAGAGAAATGGACATTCACAAGAGGTATATGACCCATTCAAGGAGGTTCATATATATCTTAATTTATAATACAAGAAGCCTAGAAAACTAATTTAGAATCATTGCTGAAGCTCATAAATTTAAATTCTGGATGGCTGGGGATAGGTGAAGTGACTGTTAATGAACGTTGCTGACTTAGAATTGTAAAGTTCTTAACAGATGATGAAGATGGAGAAGTCAGAGATTTCCAGTGTCTGAATTTATTTTCCAAAGTCCTGAAAGGTTTTGTGTCATTTTGTGATTCAATCCCTTCATCAGGAACAATTAGGCTCTCTGTTTTGAACATCCTGACCTAATTCATTTTAATAAAGAGTGAATTGCAACAGAGAAATGGTGGTAAATTCTTGAGTCATAAATACGATTTCTTTTAAGAAACATAAAAAGAATTAGAGGAAGGCTAAGTCTTTACAAAAGACTGGATAAGAATTGTCTGTTTTCAGTAGTGTAATAATATATGTATCCAGCTTCAGAAGTCTTGTGTTAAGAAACAGTCTGAAATTCTATCCTCAAATACTCATTTTGTCAATCTCTTAAAACTCATAGAATTTATTATGGCTAGTTTTTCTTCATTTACTTACATCCATGGTAGGAATATTCTCATTGTTTAAACAGTCTTTAGAAAAATCTGCTAAATATTGATTCAGCTGTGGTTGAGCTACAAATTAAAATTAATTTTAATAGTAGAGTAAAATATTTTATGACTTAATGAAAAAGCTGTATTTAAATATACTAAAATAGATAATAAGTACCATTTTAAATAATTCATCAAAGTTTATGAAAATTGGATTTTAAATCCTAGGGCGAAAGTAATGTCCACTAGCAAGAAAATATGATCTTGATGAAACTATGAAGTTTCCTTTCTGTAATATATTCCTGAGAATAAAACATTATTACTCAAGTTTCACAAGATTATAAAATATTTTTCTTTAAGTAAAGAAGCCATCTTATGGACAGGTGTAAGGTATTCCAGGGAATTTATATGGCTGAAGGCTCACTAGCAACTTGACATTAGTTGAAATCTCTGCAAGTGTCTAAAACAACAAAGTAAAATAAGAAGGAGTAGATTCAGTGATCTTAACATGTAATGAATAATAAGTAGCAGTGTTTCACAGGTAATTCCACCGTTTTCCATAGACAAATCAACTTGTAAGATATCAATCAGCATTGAAGTGTCTCAGTTTGACTCAAGAATTGCAAAACCACACAATGGGGGAGGATGTTTTGTTCAGGTTTTTTTTTGAGAGGGAGAACGGTAGAATAGTTGCCAAGTGAAACTGATGCTAGTACTTGCAAAAGCTGCTGAGAGCTAAGAGCTACAGTCACTGCTCACTTCATTTTAGTTTCCTTTAAGGTCCTGAGGACAAAGTTCTAAGCTTGACTCTGAAAAATCAGGAAACAAAATGAATGTGAGAAGTCATAGATCAGAAAACATTCAGAAAATGTGAGGCTGGCAGACATACAGGATCAGAAGTGGCATTGCTAGGGAAAAAAGACAATTTACTTGGTAGCATAATTTTTTAACCTTTTTAGCAGTGATTTTTTTCTGCAGGTAACATATTTCACTTCAAGTTTTTGATGTATTTTACAAATGCTAATAAATTGAGCTTCAGAGATGCATCCTCCTCATGTTAAGTGAATATTATTAGTCATATCACAGAGGGGAAAACTCATGCTAAGCCCTTGTAACAGCAGTGGATTTTGCCCTGTGTGATTCTAGAAAGTCAATGAGTCTCCACGCTAACACGGGAATGCACCACTGAACAGATTAATGATGGGTTGTATATAAACTTGGTGTGATTGTTCCTCTGTGCACAAATGCATTGTACATGTAAATCAAGCCTGAGTGCTACTCGGCATGTATATTGTAAAGGATCTTAAGAAACAAGGCACATACAAGGAAGGTAGAAAGAAACAAGAAATGCACAGGTAGGCAGGATCTGGGTGAATAGACCTGATTATAGACTGATTTTTTTTTTATATATTTCAGTCTACTGGACAGAATTCAAATGGAATAATTGTAGAAAAAGGAAAAGTGTGTCAGCAGGGGTTGATTACCTAAGGATAGCATGGTGTAGATCACAACTGAATAGTCTGGGTTTTGCTCCCATGCCAAGGAAATAAAACTGCTCACTGTCCTCCACATTCAAATTTGAAGTCAAAATTCATCTCTGAGGGAAACAACAAAGCCAGAGGCAGCCACAATAATTCTTGTCGTCTCATCCCTTATTTAAAAGGGAACCCTCCCCAGAGCTATTCAGAAATATCTCTCTTGTATGAGTCTTACTGCCTTGCTCTTAGGAAAAACCCACAAGACCAAAACAAACAAAAGAAGCATAACTTTGCTGAGAAGGAAGTGCTTCAGAAGATATTTTCCCACTTTTCATTTTTAACTCGATCTATAAAAAATATGCCATCACTGAGAGGGATAAAAAGCTCATTTTATACGGACAGTGGTACCTAAATGAAAACATGTTTTACTACTTGTTTCACTAATAACAGTTTCAGCTTGCCAAAAATCTTTGGGACCCTTTCTGAAAGTCTGGAATTGCCATCCATTGCTTAAATCTGAAAAAAACCACCAGCTTTAGTCCATATTTTCCTCCTGAGCAAAAGTTACTATATTTGTTCTGCTGGATTCCATCTAAAGAACACAGTAAAAAGTTTGAGGATTTTGGAAATTGCTGAGATTGAAATCTTTTTTGAAACATGCCTGAAGGTATACAAATTTATCTGCCTGATCTGAGACCACGTAAGAACTGAACTGCATTGTCATTATGTCCAGCTCTATTTTAACATTTTTAGATGTAAGGAGTGAAATTATATGATAATAAGGTACAAAGAAGAGGTTTGTTTGGATAATGAAATTTTAGAAGACGTGCTGGGACGGGGAGGGAAAGGTTTATCCATCTACAATAAGGCTAAAGCAGTATGAAGGCACTAGTACGAATACAATGGGAAACTATTCTTGGCACATTAACTCTGTAAGAAAAAGCAATCTGGATCTGATATTTGCAATGACATTTGTACTTTTGTACAATTTTGTAAAATTATTGTAAGACTAAGAAACCTATTAACGAATATCACTGAAAGAAACTGTAAGTTTCACAGCAAACAGAAAATAAATATCCCCTTGTGACAGATGCACTGGATTCTTTAACCAAACTAAGAGTAGTTTGATACAGGATTGAAAGGAGGTAAAAGCCTGAGCCATAACTGGGCCAAGAACTTCTCTAGGTCTCTGAAAACCCACAAAGGGACAGAATGACATAGTGACCATCAAAGCATATGAGCTTAGAACACCAATCATGTGATGCCTGTCCCTCTTGAATTGGGAAGCCCAGAGCTGGATGCAGTATTCCAGTTGTGGCCTCATCAGTGCAGAGTAGAGGGGAAGAATGACTTCCCTCGACCTACTAGCCATGCTCTTCCCTATGCAGCCCAGGATTCCATTGGCCTTCCTGGCCACAAGAGCACACTGTTTGCTCATTGTCATTTTGCTGTCTACCAAGACCCCCAGATCTTTCTCTTCGGAGCTTGTCTCCAGCACGTCCACGCCTAACCTGTATTGATGCCTAACATTCTTCTTCCCCAG
>BJBW01003351.1:1258-32014 GCA_004320125.1 Scolopax mira
TGAAGGTCCCTTCTGCCCAGATGATTCTATGATTCTATGGAGCACCTCCCCTATGAGGACAGGCTAGGAGAGCTGGGGTTTTTCAAGCTGGAGAAGAGAAGGCTCCGGGGAGACCTTGTAACAGCCNNAGAGCTGGAGAGGGACTCTTTATGAGGAAGTGTAGCGACGGAACAAGGGGCAATGGTTTTAAATTGGAAGGGGGTAAATTTAGATTAGACACCAGAAAGAAATTCTTTTTTGTGAGGGTGGTGAGACACTGGAACAGGTTGTCCAGGGAAGTGGGGGATGCCCCATCCCTGGAGATGTTCAAGGCCAGGCTGGATGAGGCTTTGAGCAACCTGCTGTAGTGGGAGGTGTCCCTGCCCATATCAGGGGGGTTGGAACTCGAGGTCCCTTCCAACTGAAATGATACTATGATTCTATGATTCTATGATTCTACTTGGAAGTGTACTGCAGATAAAATAATGCTTTTCTGAACTAATCTGAGATAATAATTCCTGTGTTTATCTGAAAAATATCACTTCTGTGATTATCTGATACATGTTTTAGTGTAAACTTGGAGTATTCAGACAGATTGCTATGGTCAATAATTTAAAAGAATTATTCAGGTTTCATGTGTACAGCTTTTTTTTTTTTTAAATCAACATAGACATATTGGATAAAACTTCAGCTACTTTCATTCTAATTCTTTCTGGTTATTTGTCAGGAAACACTGACAGAACACACCTTTTACTTTATTTGACTTTTCATATATGAAATCAGCAAGAAATATGAAATCCAGTAGCATTCACAACATTTTTACTAATACCATATTCTTTTTTATTTTTACAGCATAAATTTAAATTGTACCAATGTCTTGATCCTGTTTATTCATCTCTGATTATCTTTTAATTGGCCCTTCTCTTATTTATTTCTGTGTATCTATCTTATGCACTATACATGTACGATGATATATACACACATAAAGAGAAAGACTGAATCACAGAAACAGAGTGGGAAAGCCAGAATGTATTTACTCTGTGGGATGAAAAATTTGATTATGCTACAATAAGTTTGGATATTTGTAAAATGTTTTAAAAAAAGATTTTGTATGCTATGCTTTAGTTTTCATAATCTATGTGACTTAGATCCGGGTCATAAAAAGCTTATGGTGATAAAGTTACCATTTAATACATAGTAGTGCTCAAAATCGACTCCCACTTTTCTTTATCCTGGGCAATGTATCCACACAAAACTGTCATTTGACATGTATGATCACAGCATCCTACACAAACTAATACTAACATTGACTGGTCGCTCAGAAATTACTGAAAGACAGGCAAACAGACAGACCTGCTCACTGTCATACTATATAAAACACAGAAACACGAATTTGAAATGCTTTCAGTACTTTCAGTGTCAGTGATATCAAATGAAAGGTCAGAAAGAACTATTTTCTCTATGAGGAGGATTGGAAAAAATTGAGGTTGACTTAAAGAAGTATAGAAATCAGAAAACTTTTAGAGACTTTTTTTTTTTAATGTAAGTTAATAAAAGATGCAAAGTACTCTAATGACTTATGTCCTTTTTTGTCTACTTGTCAATGTATACTCACATAGGACTGAGTTACACTAATGGAGGTCAGAAACTTGCTCTATCAGAATATTCACCATGAATTAATACTACTCCCTGCCCTGGAGGACTTAAATTCCAATTAGGTAAGATAAATACTAATGAGAATGCAAAGTAATAAGGCATATCTTTAAAGTCTCTGAGTAATTTTGCCCATGACTTGCTGGCATTTCTTTGGAGAGGATCTAGCTCTCTAGCTTCCCACTTAGATTTGTTGCTTATTGTGTAGTCATGTAACTGTATTTTTTTACAATCTATTTTTATTTACAATTATATTATAATAACATAATGCAGAACCTTTCGCTATTGTGCTAAAAGCAGTACCTGGCTGTCACTGTTTAAAAATGAACCTGAACAAAGTGGAAGAAATATCAATTCTATGTTTGAATGTGGTCATAAGTTTTGAATGCAGTGATGGGCTTGGAAATATTGAAGCAAATTATGTATAGTTAGTCTTTGGAAAGTTTTATGGTTGACCAAGGGCAATTTAATTTAAAGCATATATTAATATACTCTAAATTGTCCTTGAACTCTAACTGCAGTTAACACTAAATAGACAGGCATAGCTGCTGGAAAGAAAACTTGACTGATTCTATTGAACACATGAGGGGGTTAGTCCATTTGCAACTGACTGTGACTGCAACTCTACCCTAAGTGCAGTAGAGTTTTCAGTGTAATAGAAAATGTAACCTCTTAAAATTCTGTTTTCTCCTTTCAGTTTCACACACAGGTCTGAGGAATATTCAGCCAAAACAAATATATTAACTATTTAAGTGCTATTAACTGAAAATATGTCTCACTCACCAAGGGTAATGGTTTTAAACTGAAAAAGAGCAGATTTAGATCAGATGTTTCGAAAAAAAATTCACTGTGAGGATGGTGAGGCACTTGTACAGGTTGCCCAGAGAAGTTGTAGATGTCCCATCCCTGGAGGTATACATGGCCAGGCTGAATGGGACTATGAGCAATCAGATCTGGTAGGAGGTGTCCCTACCCACGGTGGGGGGTTGGAACTAAATGATCTTTAAGGTCACTTCCAACCCAAATCATTCTCTGACTCTATGATGATGTGAGCGATAAAGATCACAATGATGTCGAAGACAGCTGTGTAATTATATGTTTGTACAATTCACTTCACTTAATAAAAAACTCCCACAGTACTTGAAATCAGCTCATGTTGTTAAAATATATCTGGGGTATAAGGAATGCATACCAAAATAAATAGTTGTATATATTTTCCCTTAACTTAAATAGTTGATATAAGTATCACCATCTACTGGCAGAAGAAAATATGTAGTAGTGTTCACAAGTCTGTAGAATCAATAAAGTTAAAGACACAAATGGATTCCAGTTTACACAGCTCTTAAAAATCAGAAATACCATTTGCTTCTCTCCTTTCTGGCATTGTCGACATATTTTTCCCAATTTTTTGCATGGAGCTAGAGGTGTCTTGCTGAGCAGCTTCATACACTTCAGTAAAATTACCCTGTGTGATGAAGATGCTCATCCTCATTTAAGAAGAATAATCTTACTTTGATTTTGCAGTAAGTTGTTTCATATTCACTATGCTCTCTGATCAATATGAAAAGAATTGCATGTTATTGTTGTGGTTTATTTTTACAATGATATTGGTTGCAAAGAATTCCTCATATTAGTGCAAACTTTAATTATTTTCTAGTTTTTTTCACAGGTAAGTATATCTCTAACTTTGATGTGGAAATATTGCTGAGAAAGGAATTCTTCTGTTTTCTCAAATGTAAGACTAGTCTGCTTGCTAATGGAAATAGGGGTAAAATGCTAAAAGAGGGATAGCCTGGGTTTTTATTTGCCTTTTTGTATCTGAGTCCTTAATATGCTCCTTTGTGTGTTCAGGTTTTTGTGTAATCCTAAAGGCTAAGCTTTTAGTAATTTTGATAAAAGCTTAGAGTTTCTTGTTCTCAGTTGCCTTCAGGAACTGAAGCTTTAAGTAAAACATTAAATAGCACAAGACTTGTCATGAAATTTTGAGAGTTTGTAAGACTGAAATTGCAGAAATCAAATCTTGACCTGATTTGAGCCTAGACAACTGAAATAGCTGTGAATAGAAAGATATCAAGAGACAAAGAAACAGCAGAAGGTTATCACAGTTTGGATAGCATGAAATGAGAAAGAAACAAAGGGAAAAAACTGAAATTGAGAACCCAGCAATAAGGAACTGGAAATGCTGTATGTGGAAAACAGAGATAGAGAAGTAGATTTTAAAGGAAAGATCAATAACCTGGGAGACATAAAAATGTCCTCTCCAGAAGGAAAAATGAAAACCTGGGAAAGCAGTGTCATGAAAAGTCAGGAAAAATCGGTGTATTGAGGTAAAAGTATTGATGGACCCAGAAAGACTAATAAGAATAAAGATAAGGTAACGGATTTGACCAGATTCTCCAGAGCACTGTAGATTTGAGCAAGATTCCTCTAAATACAAAAAACAGCTGAGAAGGAATATTTGAAATAAGACAATAATATACTTTATTCGTGTGTTATTGTAGACTGAGATCTTCCAGGTGTGTTAAAACCATAAACTAGTTGCTTCATACTATAAGACATGCTAGCAAAGAATAGGAACTGTTGTTGCTGACTATGTCTCTTGTCACTGTGCTGCTGATTATTGAACACTACTCTAAGACAGGTGGCTTAGCAAAATGTCTGTTTTAGAGCGAATCATGAAGGAGTTTTGAGATGGTAACAAAAACAGTAGTTCTCTGCACTGTGGGTGCAAGAAATGGCCTGGTCTGTATAGATAGTAGGTAAGGAGTGAGCTGGAAGTAAAAGCTTTTGGAAAGATTTGTAAAAATACATCAGCAGTTCAGAAGGGCTGAAGGGCGGAGAAATAGCAAGCTTTTCTTTTTATGCCATTAATCACTCCTAAATTACAAGACCACTTTTCTGCAAATTTGAACCTTGCCTTTAATGCTTTCAAACAGCACACAGCCTGTGTTCAGGGAAGAAAATAAGCAGAGTCAAATGCTTATGCTTGGAATTTGTCTTAAGGTAATGTCTGAAGGCATTGGTACAGAGTAGATTTTTGCAGCTCTAAGACCTCACTTATTTTTCTGTGCTGTTGGATACGCATTGTTGTCTTCTGCTTTATACTTCCCACACACACCCCGCCCCCCCCTTCACCCCTTTCTTTTGGTAACCATCTCTATTTTTGCTTCTTTAGCCAGAGGAGCACTTTGGAACAATGTCAGAGCTTGTAACAGATTCTTCCTGACAACTGCATTGGTACCAAATGGCCCAAGATCAGGATGTCTAATGGGACTGACAAACTCATCACTAGTCTTTTTGGCAAAGAGGTCAGCAGATGATTTGACAACTATACAAAAATAACTGCCCTATCTGGAGAAGAAAAAAATCCACGCATTTTGATCTTTCAAACAAATCTTCTGTTCTATGCTACACAAAGCATTGAAGATCATCATCGCTATCAGTTAGCTACTAATGCTGTCTAATTTTATTTACAAAACTGTCTTTGAGAAAATAAGAATGCGAAAAGACTCATCACAAGCCCAGCTTGATATCTAAGGTAATTGGTAAATAAATTATCATTCCTTACAAAGCAAAGAAGGGGAAAGAATTCATCACCTCATACATTAAAAGCCACCTTTTCTGTTTCAGAAAAGGGTTATTGGATGTAGAAGTCAGAAAAAAAGACTACTAGAAATTGTAATTCTTACTTTTACAATCTATATAGTGAAATTTTCATTAATTTTCACTGAATTTTTAGAGTTGGAAGGAACCGTAGAGATCATCTAGTCCCTCACCAAAGCAGGATTGCCCAGAGATAGAGCAAGTCACTCAGGACTGCATCCAGGTGTGTCTTGAAAACCTCCAAAGAAGGGGATTCCAAGACCTCCCTGGACAGCCTGTTCCAGGGTTCCGTCACCCTCACTGTGAAGAACTTATTTATCATATTTGAGTGGAATGTCCTATGTTCCAGCTTGAGCCCATTGCCCCTCGTCCTCTCACTGGCAACCACTGAAAAGAGTTTGGCTCCCTCCTCCTTCAAATCACCCTTTACTTATAGGCATTAATAAGATCTCCCCTCAGCCTTGTCTTCTCCAGGCTAAAGAGTCCCAGCTCTCTCAGCTTTTCTCCATAAGGGTGATGCTCCAATACTTGAATCATCTTTGTTGCCCTTCACTGGACTCTCTCCAGCAGCTCCCTGTCCTTCTTGAACTGGGGAATCCAGAACTGAATGCAGTATTCCAGTTGTGGCCTCACCAGTGCCGAGTAGGGGGAGCCCTTGACCTACTAGCCACGCTCTTCCCTATGCAGCCCTGGATTCCGTTGGCCTTCCGGGCCACAAGAGCACACTGCTTGCTCATTGTCATTTTGCTGTCTACCAGGACCCCCAGATCTTTCTCTTCGGAGCTTGTCTCCAGCACGTCCACGCCTAACCTGTATTGGTGCCTGACATTCTTCTTCCCCAGGTGCAGGACCCTGCACTTTTTCCTGTTGAACCCCATGAGGTTCTTCCTTGCCCAGTTCTCCAGCCTGTCCAGGTCTTGCTGGGTGGCAGCACGGCCACCCCTCCCAGTTTGATATCATCAGCAAACTTGCTGAGGATACACTCTGTCCCCTCGCCCAGGTCACTGATGAATATATTGAACAGGACTGGACCCAGTATTGACCCCTGGGGAACACCACTGGTTACAGGCCTCCAGCTTGAACCTGCTCCATTAATCATTACGCTTTGGGTCCCGTCACACAGACAGTTCTCAACAAACCTCACTGTCTCCTCATCCAGTCCATACCTCCTTAGTTTCCCAATGAAGATGTTGTGGGAGACTGCGTCAGAAGCCTTGCTGAAGTCAAAGTAGATGACATCTGCTACCCTCCCTTCACCCAACCAACAAGTTATAACATCATAGAAAGCTATCAGATTGGTCAAACATGATTTACCCTTGGTAAAACCCAAGTTGCCCACTTCCAATCACCCAGCACTCTTCAACTCGTTTGGAGGTGACATGTAGAACCAGTCTCTCCATTACCTTTCCAGGGATGGAGGTGAGAATAACTGGTCTGTAGTTCCCAGGGTCCTCCTTCTTGCCCTTTTTGAAGACTGGAGTGATATTGGCCTTTCTCCAGTCTTCAGGCACCTCTCCTGTTCTCCATGACCTTTCAAAGATGATAGAGAGTGGCCCAGCGATAATATCTGCCAACTCACTCAGCACTCATGGGTGCATCCCATCAGGGCCCATGGACTTATGAATGTCCAGTTTGGCCAAGTGTTCCCAAACCTGGTCCTCTTCTACTGGAGGAAAAACTTCCTCTCTCCATACCTTCCCCCTTGCCTACATGGACAGAGATTCATGAGGGGCAACCTCAGCAATGAAGAAAATGAAGAAAATATCATAAACCCCCCCAGGGCACAATTATACATAATGCTAACAGACTCCTAGGGCCTTACTCTGACTCCTTAAGGATAAGCCCTTCTTTCTGTAGCACATGAGCTACAGAAAGAAGCTTATTTCTGAACTACCCCTGACAGTAGGCAAAAAATCATGATATTTAGTTTACCAATTAGGACCGAAGGACAGAAATGATGCACACTACTTTGAATTCACATTGTAGCCCCTATATGTATCTATAACCTATGTCTTGCCCCATGCTCTCATTGCAGTCTGGAATGAATCAACTCATTTTCCAGCCAGAGAATCCCAGTCACAGTGAATGAGACATTCACCCCTTCATTTTGCTGGTAGGTTTAGACATAGCTTGCTTATACTATTTTGCCTCTAAGAAATTGATCCAAAATTCTTACACAAAGGTAGCTCATATATTTAGCTATGTGACTTTATAGGTCAGTAATATAGCCAGGGATAGCCAGGTAAGACTGTCACCCTAGAAACCTTCTTTAAAGAGTGGAGACAAATAGGCATTTTCAGGGTTCAGTTCACCTGAACTGTTTTAGATTTCTAAGTCATGATGAGATGAATCCTGTTCCACAAGTGGCTGTTTTTCTTCCCTGACTATAAAAAGTCACCATGCTGCCTAGGTCAGACAAATACGTCTGTATTAAGGAAGGATGTTTCAAGTTAGGTGAGATTAATCTCACACATGGAGGCTAAAGATTACCTATAAAAGTATGCAAATTGTTTGCAATGTAGACAGGTACCACAGTGTGACTTTCCAATATATTTAGATGCTTTGTCAGTTTTGAAAATCTCACTAGCTTGCATACTTCTATCATGTTTCCCCATGGATCTTCCCCGTGAAAATATTCTCACAGAAATGTCAAATGAAGTTGATTATCCTTAAGACCACAAGCAAAACAAAACAAACAACCCCACCATCACACCCACAAAGACAAAGTAATAGTCTTAGAAGCTGGGCTACCAGTCCTAGCCAAACCACAAAATGCTCAGCACCCATTAGGATCAAACCTTCATACCATCAGTGGTTGGCCAAAGATCTAAAAACTGAGGCTTTCTTTCTGATTACCGTTCTCTCCAAGGCAAACTGAGAAATGGGTTCCCTAATCAAGGGAGCAAGACATTTTCCCATGAATTATTTTTGTTCCCGAAATTTCCCAATCTGAAAAGTAACCAAAAACAGTCCTGCAAAATCAGGAAGAAGTGAGACAAAGTGAGACAAAGGCAATATTATGTATTTCATATGATAACTTACTTATCTTTTCTAATATAGCACAGAAATGCAAATATACTAAAAGGCCATCTACTTTAGTCAATGAAAGTATAAAAGTATTGTGTTCCTGGTGTATTCCAAATAATGTTTCACATGATAAAAGAAATAGCTTGTAAGCATATATCAATACTTATTTGAACAGTAGCATAAAAATGCTATAAAAACAGTCACAAACAAGTTCTTCTAGCAATTATAATACTTTTTTCTTTGGTTGGTTGTTTTATTTTGTTTTTAAAGACTAAAACCCTATTTGTTTTTCCAGGAAAATATCCACCACCATTAAACCAGGAAAATATTTCTGCAGTATTCCAGAAATACTTTTTTTTTTTTAGTACACCTATCAAAACAAACAGATAGATATGTCAAGCGGTTACCCTGCACATTTTCAAGCAATGGATTCTCTGGAAAGTCCTTAGGCGCTGTAGGCTTTCAGACTCCTTTGCCAATGTTAATCGACCAATACGATAATTGGAAGACACAGTAAAGGGCTATTATAGATGTATCTATTGCCTATAATATACATTCATAATCATTTCAGTCACAGAACAATGCCATTTTAGATATTTTATACTACTTAAAGTTCAAAATAAATTTGTAAATATGACATTTTTTCTGCTCATTCTTCTAACTGCAGTCAGAGCAAGTTAATCATACAGTGTGTAATAGAAAATATTAGTTAATGTCCAAACATTTACTGCTTGACATTGCTGTCAGCTATGTGTCATTAATATTCTTATTAAGTGCTATGAAAGGTTGGATGAATGGGCATTAATGGCCTTTAAAAATACAGATAAAAAAAATGGCTGCTTGTACACGGTTCTTCCAATAGAAAAAGTGTATTTATATAGATAAGACTGTAATTTATCTGCAAGGAAGAGTAAGGGTTATCAAAAGTAACACACCACTGTTATGTGGGGGATATGACATGACATTTTCTATATCTTTCAATGGAATTACATCTATAAAACTTGTGATAGGAAGGAATTCCTTTACATGCACACTCGAATCCTATAAATTCTTAAGATCAGAATTTCAATATTTGACACCATTTTCTGTAGAAGCTGAACTATTTCTGTCAGATTCTCCCAACACTTGTGAGCTTTGCAGGTTATGACTTTTGCACAGTGTTAAAAATCACCTCTGTTATAAAAAGAATAAAGGTTTTGATGATTAATTACCAGTAGTCACCTGCTGTATCACTATCTAGATAAGAACATTAACATGGCAATCATCACTGCAGTCTTCTGAATAAAATAACCATAAAATGCATGAAATCGGACATGCACAGAGTGAATCACCAGTAGAAATGTATGTCTATTGGCTCTGTATGGCAAATGATCAAAAGGATGATCTAGACAGAGCCACCAACACAGCAGAGCATGAAAGCTAGAAAAGTGGAAAAAACAGATGTGCACAGAGCGAAGAATGACAAAGGAGCTAAACCTGCAGAGACAGAAAGTGAAATTATAACATTCTCATAAAGGTGTAACCACCTGCGAATCAGGGTTTTGTCTGCTGAGACTGCTTCAAAGAATCTAAAATCCAACCACCTAAAAATGGTCAAAATGAGCTAATATGTTAATAGCTGTGGGGATCGAGGCTAAAGCTAGAGTAATTGCAGAAAAGGTAAGATACAACCTTTGTAGCTACAAGAGATCTGTGCAATCTTCTTGTTGAGCTCCAGGATGCCTAATAACTGAATACTGAAATCTGGCCCTAAGGCTACAGAAATGGGTTCTCTTGGCTCATGCATTTCCCTCCAGCTGAGTTGAAAACTACTTAAACTTTGTCCTTTCTTGTGCATCACTATATTTGCAGCCAGATTTTGCACTTGGGACAAAATTAGAAGATAATCACAGTCACTCTGTTGAAAAACAAGTTCATATTATGAGTAAAGTCTTCTGCTAGGATTGTCAAGAGCTAACAATGTGGGGAGAGCAAGAAGAAAAGCTGAGCCCAAAGAGCTTCTGTATGTAGGACTCACAAATTATACACCTCTCCTTTCAACTGCAGTAGGCAAAGAACTAACTTAGAGGGAAGTTTGACTATGGGGATAGATGAAGAGTATTTAAAAGTCAGAGAAAACTGACTTCTATGGCTACTTCCCAGAACTAAGACATTCATCACAGAAAATACTGGGGGTTTTTTTTGTGTTGCAAAGGCAAATTTTTTAGAATGAACAAAGTATATTTTTGCATCTATTCAAAAACATGCCTGTGTAGTTGGGCTTTTTTCCCCTTTTTCCACAAGGCATTACTTCATTCAACAGATGGGATGGGTAGGACACGGGGAATGACCAGCTGTTCACTTTTTCTGTATATCCTCTTATGCTCATCACTCACTGTATGACCTTTAACTTACATACCATACATCATCCAAACCATGCACTGAGCTCTAAACAAATGTTTGCTTCCTAAGACGACTTATACTTACACTACAGCCATGCAATCTCAAGTTATCTTGTGTATCATTACATCTTCCTTGTGAAAAAACCTCACATTTTTGATCATTAATTTATGCTACGGGAGCCAGAGACAAGGAAGCTTGGCAGGACTCACAAGAGGAAACAGTGCTGAAGCCAGAATTGCAAAGAAGGAATAGGAAATATTCTTCTTATTTTATGACATGTCAAAAATATTTTCACTGCTTCAGTGAAATTTTTTTGGCACTTCCACAAAATTAATCTGGGGGCTTGGGTGCAGAAGAGAATTTGAGTGATAGAGAGGGAGAGAAAATCAGAAATAATCAAAGTTTCAAGACTAAGCCCTCTTTAGATACAGAGAGGCAAAGTTAAACCCCTCACATTTTCTAAGCCTCCAAACAAGAAATAGTTAAATGTGTTAAGTAACAATTAAGTATTCCTTTATGGTGTGGAAGAACCAAATTAAAGA
Organism: Scolopax mira; assembly: GCA_004320125.1. Classification (NCBI taxonomy): domain Eukaryota; kingdom Metazoa; phylum Chordata; class Aves; order Charadriiformes; family Scolopacidae; genus Scolopax; species Scolopax mira. Next base: position 12,445 of record BJBW01003351.1, read on the forward strand.
TACTATGTTCCCATGGTTTGCTATTTTATTTCATGCCTCTTGCAGACATCCATCTTGTACCTGAGAAAACTTCCATCCATCTTGTACCTGAGAAAAGCTGCACTGAAGCCCATTCTTACAAAAATTTCATCCTAAGAAAACAATTTCAAAGCTAACTCTGTTTGTGACAAGTACCTTACGGAGCTGTTCATCTATTCACACAGGCCTGCACAGAGATGTTGAGCAGAAGAGCTCTTAAATAAAGATGCTTTGCATGTGATAGTACATAAAATATTCAAAAGTGATCCATGTGGAATGATTAGACTGCTTTGTGTTTATCTGTGGAGTTGCAGTAATTGTGATTGGTGTGAACTAAGGAGGACACGGCTGATGCAGATTAGATGCTGGCAGTAGCACAATGTAGAAGATGCTTTATCTCAGCTACGTGTGGCATCAGTGCTGAGATCAGGATTCAGGTAATTTCCATCTGCCTTTGAGGAAAATAGGTGCATTTTGATATCCTTACGTATTCCCACCCACTTAATAGACATTTTGAATCTTACTTTCAGCTTTTCTATAGAGGGCACTTACAGCGTCTGTACCTGTTTAATAATAGTTTGAGGTCAAAAAACCCCAAACTTTTAGATTTGGTGTGTAAGGTATAAGGAGAAATCTCTCACTGACAGGGATCTAAATAGCAAGACTAGTTTTCACAGTTTTGACAGCAAATATATGCTGAACACTGAGGAAAACAGATTGGGTAGGTCTTGTTCAACTCTTCTTCTTACATCCAGAACCCCAGGTATTTACACAAATCTGAGTTTTCAGCAAAGTTTAATTGATGCTTAATTGAATTCTTGGGAGGTTTGCATCTCCTGAGATTATAGAAGTCATCCATGAAGTACTAAGGCAAATGCTTAATTTTTAAATCAAACAGTCTTCAGCAAAACAGTCCACTGATAACTGGATTTGAGCTCATGCTTAAAATTAAGAATATGCTGTAATGGCCCATATGAGAATTATACTACAAAGCAATGTTGGAAAGCATGAAAAGTGATTATAAATTAGTGGATAATTCTTCCACAATAATTTTCTTGGTTTCTGAGTTACTTAGGACATGGTACCAGTGTGGTATTGTTGAATAAATGATTTAATCAAAATTATTCTAATAATCTAATATATTTTTGCAATTTACACATTTCTCTGTAAACAGATGTCTGTATATTGATCCTACAATCAATCACTTCTTAGCAGAAGTCACCAATTCTCAGTCCACAATACATAGATATACATAAAAAACCCAACATCTAATCTTCCATTTTGGCACATTAAAACAATATGGTATAAACAGACACTGCCTAAGCATCCATCTACAGGGGCCACCTCAAAATTTCTCCAACTCCATAGGAAAGTGTTAAAACCAGAAACCAAAGTATGTCTAAGCCACTGAGAGACGAAAGCTGGACCCTCTCTTCAATGGCAGCAGAGGACTGTCATTCCCTTCCTCAGTGGTACTTTATCCCCACTGAACTTAATCAAACTTAGAAGAACTATAGTATAAGAAGAAACTTGCATTTAGCTGCCCTAAACTTCACATTCTTCACAGAACTAGGCTTAAATACTGGCTTCTAGAGCGAGTCATGTTTCTGGTTCATGTCTATTGAACCCAGTTATCACAGTAGCAACTCCAAATTCAGATAATGATAATTAGAACTGGGAGAGTATGTGGAAAAATATGAGTCTATTTTAAAATGCATTTTTGATTTTACAGGATTCATACACTTTAGATTTTTTTTTATAGATATTCAGGCATTTAAAGTTTATATGGACACGTGTAAATAGAAAGGCAGTGCTCATCTCCAAAGCTCAAGCAGTGCATGAGAAATGTTTCAACTTTCATAATCAGTTATGAAGCTGAAAGCTGATACTTTGTTAGCTTCCATATGCCATTGATTTTGCTCTCTTAGAGACTGTCTTCTAATTAATATATTTATTTAACTGATTTACAGAGACCTTTGACTGCAAGCACTTATTTATATGGTTAGATAACAGCACATAAATAGTTCTGTCACAATAAATTGGACTTAACACAAACCTAGAATTAAACATAAAGTGTTCACAGAATCAAAATAGAATAATTTTCCTATTATACTTATTTATGAGAATAAAGTGACAGAAATAATAAACTAAGATTATTTTCATTAAAAATACTTGAACCAAAATAGTGGTAGACTTTGTGCAATTCAATACAGAGCTTAAATTGCAATTTGGAATTATTTTGAAGACTTACTGATCTATTTGCAGCTAATACAGTGTAATAAAAATTCTAATTATAAGGATAAACTAATGTGCAGAACTTATTTTTCCGTTTTATCAGAATACGTCATGAAAACTTACACATACAAACATCTAGAACAAAATGAATTTAGTCTTTTGGAAAGCAATTATGAATACAAACTTTCTTATATCAGTTTTTAATTAAAAAACCTTAATTTCTTCATAAATCATTTTTGGAAAAAAAAACAAAAACAAAACAACATAAATGGCAATAAAACTTTACAGTCAGGATAAAGCTTTCAGAGCAAGCAAAAAACTCAAAGTTGAATTCTGGGATTCTACCTTTTTTCTCAATTTAGGAAATGTTCATGGAGGGAAAATTCTGAAAAAAGGTAGAAATTTCCAGAGCTGTGAAATTATGTGTGAACTTCAGCCTTTTTTGTTTCCCAAATCAAATCCTGCAGGTGGATTATTGGTTCATTACTTTTACCATGGACAGTGCTTCTTGAATATTTCTATTACAGGATAGAAATGAAGATATTTATTTTCAATCAAAAAAGCTAAAGCGGTGAGTGGGTATTCATTTTTCTAGCACTGCTGATGTCAGTTTTAGCAAAGTGAAGAAAGGAAGCTCATGCTCTGCCAGATGCACAACTATGGCAAAGAAAAGAGCATGTACAAGAATATATGTGCATATTTCAGTGGATGCATCTCACAGCCTTGGCTTTTACCTAGCCAGCCTGAAGCACTTTAATTGAAAATAACTTCCACTTCCTAAAGTTCAAGAGGCTTTAAAGGCTTCTTAAATTAGGCAGCCAAAATCATTAATCTCCTTAGAAAATCTTGGCCAAACACTGAATTCATATTGACACAAGGACTAGGAGGTAGCAGACTCAATTAATAAAACCATTTCTCTCCTCTGATGGCTTTGCTCTTTCTCTCTGAAATCACCAGGGTACCACTGACTTTATCGCAAGAACAGAAAAAGAGCTAATGTTTTAGGAAGGGAACAAACAGATATTGATAAAATAAGTAGTGAGTCAAGCCTGAATCCAAACATGAGCTCCATCTGCTTTCCAGGTTCAGGTAAGCTGAAGTCCTTCTCCTGAACCTTATGTTGGTAGTCCAATGCATATTGCTGGAGATCCAGAGCTGTTGCACTCACTGCATCACTGCAGACCCAGACACAGCTGGGGTAGTGGAAGAGGTGAATGTCCTCACCTTCTCATAACCACCCTTTGCTGAGGTAGGAGTGGTTAACTAAAAGAAACAAGGTCTTACAAGGGAGTCTAATATCAATTAGCTGGGAGGAGTCCCTGTGGCACTACTCTGACTTCTATTACCTTGAAAACACAGCAGACAGCTTGCTTCTTAATGATACTAATAATTACCTTATGGAGAAGGAAATCAGTGATTATAATGTACCTGTAATTCATCAGGTATTGAAATGGCTTGTGCCAAAATGCCTACAAATAAAATAAGGACCCTCTTCAACATTTACTTTGTAGCCTATAAGAAATGATTGGACAGGACAAGTACAATTCGGTTTCCACAGGCACATTCAGGACATTTTTTCACTCACAATATAGCTATTTCTCACACGTGTTCACTAAGAAAATGTGCTCTGCAAATAATCCCAGCAGAACAAGTAAGCTCCTATTTACTCAGCAGAAGCAAGAATGGCTATATTTGACCATTTTCATTTCTTTACATCATCGGTTTTATGCTCTATAACCTTCATAGCATTTTGCTTTCACACTATACTGCACTATTTCAAACAGAATCTGAAGAAATGCTTAAGCCCCAGGATTCAGTAAAGTTTCTACACTTCTGACACACTACATCATTAAAACATTAAATCAGATAGACCGTCCCCTAAAGGGTATATTCTCAAGCCATATTTTCTTCACAACCTCCTTGTCTTCAAATATAAATCCCTCCTAATAATTGAAGCATTTTTAAAGTAAATAAAGAGATGCAACACACACCTCACCATAATAGGGCATATTTTGTATACTGTGCCTGTCTAATACAAATAACTGGATGAGAAAATAAATAAATTTAATGGGAGAAGAACATTTTTGAAAATAAATATATTGAAAAAATAATCAAATTCTCATCTTTATTCCTAGAAAAATGTCTCATCTGCACGGTTGTCCTGAGTCACACTTCCCTGGTTATTCTTTGTTTATCTGTTGCTTCAGTTTCCAAAGTCTCCCCCCAAATGCTCTGCTCTGCTCTGCTCTGCTCAAAAAAAAAAAAAAAGACACAGTAATACCCGATTAAAGAAAATGGCCAATGAAGACAGGGTTAAGTTTCATTCACTGCTTTTCTCATGGTAATAGATATATAAACTAGGAGAGTAGGATTCTCCTAGTGTGGAGAGTGTGTGGCAACTGCCATGTTAAGCTTAAGTAACAGTGCTTATGCTTTTCAAACACAAAGGCTTTTTAAAAGTTTAGCAATCTGGATGAGGACTGCTCGTTATTATTAAACAAGCCATAGACTATCTGGATTGGCATGTGATTTTTGTCCCTCTCTCCAGCAGGTCCTGGAGAGCATAGAATGTCAGTGGGCAGCACAGCTACGAACTTCACCTCTTCTCTGCCTTCTACTGGCCACAGAATATATCATTGTGTACCTGTAAGATTAAACAGATGTCAAATTAGCTATCAGAGAGTTTCCTTTAATTAAATAAAATATTTCATGTTTTAATGAAATAAAATAAATAAAAATCAAGATAAAGGTGGCAGAATTCCGATAGGCAGCACCAAACTCTCATTGAAATCTATATCTAAACAAGAAGTCCTTTTGTCTACATCTCTAACATACAGAAACTCACAACTAAAATATTCATATAAAGAGATCTAATATTTGATTTAGAGTTCTGTTAAATTTTCTTGTGGTTTTTTTAAACATCTTCTCATGCTTTCAAAAACAAATTTGAATTTCTGCATTTGCTCAGATATAATTTGTTCCTGTTTTGTTTTTAAGTTTCTCCATATTCATTGGATCGTGAACATAAAAGATTTTAAGTAACTCAGAAAACTAAGCAATACATTTTGACATGGGTCTAATACCAACTATTAATTAAGAAAATGTAGGCTTCTCTACGTACAACTGTACCTATATAGTCATGCAGACAATGTATTTGTGAGCATGTGTAGGTATTTGTGTACATATGTAATCAGCTTCTCCACATGAAAAGTGGAGATAACTATGTTTTCTTTACAAGTATCATGAGATTTAGGTTAATAATTTCTGGCAATTGCTGTGAGATACTCTTAATGAATAACTACATATGGTAAGTGGTAAGGTTAATTATTCCTCTATGACAGAAATCAATCACTATTAAATCCTTTCTAGTTAGATAATGAGGCAATCTTAAATTCTTTGATTTGTCTAAACTGACTTGACAGTGTCACATTGCGACCATATGTTGGAAACCCAGGAGACTCTCATGGAAATTACAGTGTAGCTCACAAAAAGTCACTGTTCAGGCTCCAAAGGACTGAAAGGGACTATAAAATAAACTATGCCAATTTTTAATTCTTTTTTTTGGGTATGATTCCATTGGAAGTATTTGTGTTACTCAAAGATTACTTAATACCCTAGCCATGGCATAGAAAAAGCCCGTGGTTTTCCTTATGAAGTGTTGTTGTAATATAAAAATAATTACTGAAGTGCTACCTTGAAATAACAAAACAAAACAAAATTGTGATTTTTTTTTAATATGAACTTTTATAGTTGACTATAACAATATTTCTTCCATTGGAATGACTAAGATGCAGAACTTGTTGATTTTTTTTTAAGCCCATTCTCCATCATATTTGTCTTTGATATTTAAGTAGGTATGTTAGGAGGAATATTTAAGTTCATATATGAGGAAAACTAGCTAATGAAGAGTGATTTGTGAGGCCAAAAAACATATATATATATACTTGAATGCTTGCATGTCTACTACACTGGCAATACACTAATAGCTGTCTTTTATTCAAAATTCGATTTACTGATTCTACCATTCTTTGTTAATGGCATAAAACATGCAGCAGTATTGAATGGTGTTCATGGATGGGTGGATAAGCAAGCCTCTTTCAAGGATGGAACATAGACTTTCACAAAGTGGGAAGTTCAAACTTTCACATCATTAGCAGAGTTTTAGACCATATGCTGCCAAGGTCAAAGGTAGCTGGCTGAGCTTTCTGTGTCAAACTCATTATCTCTCAAAACAAATGTATGCTCATGCCTTCTGCAAACAGGAGATGAAAGTCTCAACTTTCAGTTGAGGTCTGGTTTGTTCATAATTAGGATCTATAACACTGCAGAACATTGTTTGTTTGGTTTTTTTGTTTTGTTTTTTTTTTTTAAAAAAAAAAAAAGCCTTCTTCCCCTATTGAATCAAGGAACTTTCAAGTTTCTCTCTCATTCTTGACATTTTATTGCCATCAGTTACATGTGTACAGCAGTTCTAACAGTAAGGAGAAACCTCACTGGAAGATGGTTGTTTTTGTCTGATTTGCCATTATGCAGCATTTGAATTTCTCTCTGCATACTCTCAGCATAAAATAGTAACAAACTCATGAAAAATGTAGGTGTGCACTGTTGACCAAATACTTTAAAGGAAAATGCAATGGCTAGGAATTGGAGAGGGACACCTCACTTCCAAAACTTGGGCATTTCTTCCTCCCCAGCTTTTCTATTGCTTTCTACTCTATCCCTTATTTTTCCAGGTAATTGTCTCAGATTGTCCCTACCTTTCCTTGTATTTATTTTCTCTCTTGTTCTATTAATTGCACTATATTAACTTCACAACTAAGGTCAGTTCCATCTCAATGGGCCAGAAACAAACCTAACTCTGCAAACAGCATTCCCTACAGGAACTATAACAAGTTTTAAAGACTGTGAATATTTGTGTAGAGAACTGAGCAGCCAAATATTTGTTGCTAATAAACTGTGAGAGTTTTCTTTTTTCTTAGCATGTTTGTCCTGAAGCAGGCTACCATCCTTAGCAGTGTAAGTCCTCATTAATCAGCAGAAACAGGAAATTCCTCATGCTATGACTAAGTGGACTAGCATAATCTTCTCAGGGTTTTATCAGATAATTTTACTGTTTTGATATTTAAGAAGAAATATCTCTAGCCCCAAAATTATATAGAGCACACTAAACTATATTAAAAAATGATTTAATGAGACATAAGCTTCTAAGTGTCTGAGCCATCAAAGAAAATAAGTCTTAGGAGCCTAAGTGGTTCATCAGACTTGAACAGCATATACTTTGTGTCTCACCATTCTTTCACAGAAAGCCTGGGACAGAGAATTGAACTTGACCTTCACAGTCCCAGTCAAAGACCTGATGCCACTTGCTGGACATCTTCTAACTAAACATTTCTTTAATCCAGTCCAGACCATGCCCATTATTTACAAAGAAGTTCAAGTTCATGCATAAGCAAATTCTGAGCTAACCACCTATGGTCCAATTCCTTATGCTTAACAGAGTCTCTGTAATTCAGTGTCACAAGAGGTTATAAAAAGTGTTGGCATTTTTTAAAAAGAATGTCTGTGAATAATTTAATTTATGAATATAAATGGAGGTGAGTGTTTGTAAAGGCTAAGTTTAACCAAGGCTGGATAATCTCCTCAAGCTTTTACCGTAATCAGTGGAGGGAGAAGCTCCTCCAGAGGATGTCAAAATAGTCACTTTTCTTTGTGCTAACTCCAGGATGTGCCAGGAAAAATTAGGTTTGCAAGGACAGAATAAATCTCATGAACAATTAAGACTAACTCTATGTTGAACTCTAAAATGCCAAGAGAGAGTTCTTGTGCATGTCTATTACTTAACTAGTGCATCAGCAGAATGCCAAACAGGGCTGGATAGATGCAGTTATAGCTATAGCACAAAACGAATTCTAGTGTGTAATGCCAAACTGCAACTTGATGTGGACCTTTCCAGAGTACAGGGTGTCTTCATGTTTTTTAGATGAGGTCTCTGAAAGTCAGAGAGTAGTTTCCCCCTAAAAATCATATATATGATATATCATGATGTTTTCATTACCAGAAGTTGTTTTATTTTTTTCTCTTGGAGAATTCAACACCAAAAAAAGTTTGTGTTATCTCAGGAAATTATCATTTTCACCATGTGTGCGTCCCACCTCTTGCTAGTTCTACACAATCCGTGTTCTGGTTGTTGACCTCTGGATCCAACCTGATCCTACCCTTCCACTAAAAGAAGGGTCAGCCTCAAATTTTCAGCAGGTTTCTCAGTGTTACAATCACTTGAATGTCAAACATTTCCAGTGACAGAGATTCTGTAAGTTTTCTAATGAACCTATTGCAATGCTCAACCACCCTCATCATGAACAGGATTTTCCTTCACATTTAAACAGAATTTCTCTTTTTGCAACATGCATCAGTTGTCTGTTGCCTTTTTGCTGTGTCTCTGAGATCTGTTATGTCTATAGCAACCATTAGGAGGCTGAAGACAGTAACTTCATCGCCTCCCCTTAGCCTTCTCTAAGCTGAACAAAACCCTATTCTCTGATTTTTTCATCACATGCTGAATGTTGGCTTCCCAATGGAGGGGAAGTCTTTTACACAGAGTCTTCCTAAGCTTCATCTATAATTCATTCCCTATATGGACCAGCTCTAGAACAGCTCTGTACTTTTTTTCGAGTCTTATTTCAGTCATCCATACTTAGCATATAAGAAGAATACATGCTTCAAGAACTAGCTTTTCTTTCAATTTTTAAACAAACAATTCTTCCTTCTTAACCCAAAAGTAACCAAGACTATAGTAATTACAACTCTTCCGCTACATAGGTAAAGATTTCAGAAGTTTTCTTTTCTCTTGTAAAACTGTAGTACAAAACCCTGGTGTGGGAATAGTAAAGCAAAGGTAAAATTAACAAGGTTTTATGTAACATGTAGTGATCCTTATTTTTTTGTTTCCAGAAGTAGTTCTACAGTATTCTAGCTGTGCCGAGATGTAGCACACAGCTTGATATATACGATTGGGATATTTGTAGAGGACAAATAAGTAGAGGATGAGTAGGAGGGTGATTATTTTGTCAGCATACTTCATTTTGTTTATATAATTTTCATGAACTTTTTAACATTGACTTTGTAACTTTAGAAGCTGACCTAATAAAAAAAAAGTTAATCAGTTTTCTCCAGAAATATCAGCTTTCTAGGAAGTTGTACAGTGAATGTCATTAAATATAGAACATTAGGAAGAAAGATTGTTCTCTATTATCTGTCACAGTTTCTCTTAAAAGCTTTGATCTAAAAGGCCTTTGCTTTTATGGTTAAGAAAAAAAAAGAGTTTGCAATAAAATGGTACCATTTGATGATCTCTGACACATAAATGTTGTTTCATAGAGGCTTTGTATAGAAAACAAAAATACTTTAAAATGCCACCTATAACTGGTTTCTGAAAGAGCACATATTTCAGGTTTGAAGAACAAAATTGTTTTTCCACATATAAACATTCATTTAGGTCCCACTCCCACACTGCACTGACTCCTCCAATAAAGAGTATGACTCACATCATTGCTGGTGAAGGATATTGACTTTTCTTTCCTGTACAAAACATCAGACAGGCAACAGAACCACAAAGTTATTAACTAAGATATATCACAAACTAGTGTCCACTGACCCCAAAATATCTTCAGTTCAGCAGTTACTGAGCTTGCCACATCCTTTCCAGGTGTAAGACTCGTTTTTGTTATTATAGTAAACCCATTAACATCATTTGCTACCTCAAAAGACACATTCAAAGTCACCTGTATTATCGCATCTAAAATGTTTATTTATCAGTTAAATGCAAATCAGATTAAAAATACCAAATCCCTTCTTTCTTAGGTAACTTCCAGAAACTCTTTTCTTAGTCCTCTTTCATATTTTCTAAGACAACCATCTTTCTTGTGCTAGTACTTTTCACTCCCTCCTTTCTCCCCACTATTCTACTTACTGGCTTTTCAAGTAGTCGCGCAGTCCTTAGACTACACCCAAAAGTCCAGGATGTTGAGACACCTCCTCCTATTCTCATAACAGCTTGACTCATATCCTCTAATTTAGTCTACTATCATTCTGTCACAAATGCTTCTGTAATAATCTTGTATGTAATCCATCAGGAAACAGTGCATATCAATGCCTTTTTTTGTTTGTAAGGTACTAAAGCCAATGAATAAATATTCAGTTGTAATTTTTATTGCACTCTTTCAGAGTGGAAAGATATGTAGTTACATGTAGTAGGTTAATTGTATTTCCAAGAAAAAGTATTCCTAGAATGGTGCATTTGTCCTTAAACAAGCAAATTCATGAATGTGCCAGTGCTACTACTCTCACAGGCAGCCAAATCTGTATTTATAGTGCTAAAAAGGAAAAATATGTACAATCATTTCCAGGCGTGTAGAAACCCAGTCACAGGTGCTTTGAGGACGAGGAGTGCCACAGCTGTTAGTTTGTCAGGGGTAAGGTCTGTTAATGAAACTGAATTGCTGGCTTATGGCAAATGAACATTTTATGTGAATAAACTGACTGTGGTACATCAGTGGCTGAAAACCAACAATATGACAGAAAAAATGTTCCATATAAAACACTGACCTGGGGGACTCAGATGGAGAGTTACGCCTAATTAAAGTAAGTAGAGTCAAACACACAATTCAAACAACAACATCTGTTAGGAAACAAAGCAACTGAAAAAGCATTCATTATTATACCAAGTTTTAGGAATAATTCATTTCAGGCAGGTTAACTGTGTTTGTCACAAAACTCCCAGGCATTTTTGCATGCTTTGATAATAGCAAGGCAACTATGGGATACTTAAATACAGAATGCCTTGAAACAAAGGCATTTAAGACCTTCCTGGAGAGCCAGCTGTGCTTATTCCTGTGTTTTTAGCATAGGAGCTTAGACCAGAATAGGAAAAAGTCATATTTCCCCTGAATCCTGCTGCTTCTCTTCTTTCACTATAAGTTGTTTCATCTAAAATGGGAAAAGGACTATACTATATGATAGTATATCCAACCGAGAGAATGATAAAGTTCAATTCATGCTTTGAAAATCCCATGTTGGGGGTAGGAAATTCACAGTTAATGTTTTCATTCTCCTTTCTTTTATAATATTTTTTTTCCTTCCTCACAGGTACATTGATGCAAACTCCTGCAAGTCAGAAATCAGTCTCATAGCACATAAGCAGCTGGTCAACTAAGACACAGTGGAGTCTCTCCATTGACTTCAATGGGCCTCCAAACAAATAAGAAACTTCCTTTTTATGACAGTTTCCTCCTTTTAGGTATGTAAAAATGATGTAGAAGAGAGAGAGAAGAGGCAAGGAATGTGTGATACCATCTGGTGTCTTCTCATTGCATAATTTATATTCATTCTTAAAAATTAAAATGATAATATTCCCCTCCTTTCTTTCTCTGTGACTGATGCTCAAGAACATTGCAGAAGCATATTTAACAATGCTGAGTTATTAGATATGCTTGTATAAATGTGAACGATGGTATGTGCTTACATCCTAACTCTTCATCCTTGCTTATGTAACTAGGAAGTACCAAATGACTATGCTTGCTGTGTTACGGGGAAACTCAACAAAAATTATGTGGAGTTCATACAGTGAATAATTTTTAGATAATCCTGAATAGAAGAATATCTGCAAGGAAAAAAAATTAAAAAGAAAAGAAGGTGAAGAAAGCTCAAGTTATCTTATGCCCTATTATGTTAATAGCACACTAACATGCTGTATACATGTAAAGCTGTGTGATCTTCATAGAGGTTCATTTCCTTCCAAAAAGATTATAACTTTCCTTATTTCTATTAATCAGGACACTTTCTTTTTTTCTTTTCTGTATGTTAGCCATGGAGTTAGTTACATTTCTGTTCAATATTATATGCACAAAACCAAAAAGAAGACACTCAAGAAAAAAGCCTTAAAAGCAAAATTGTTTAGAGCTATCACTTACTGAACAAAGGAGAACAAAGCACTGAATTACTTATGAGTTTTTGCTTTCTGATTGGGTTGGGTTTTTTTGTTTTTAATGCAGTTTGAGGAGATTTCGGTTATATTTCTTCATCGTAGAATCATAGAATGATAGATTCATAGACTAATGGAATCATAGAATCATCCTTTTTTTTACAAAATTGCAAAGTCTTTTTGATTACCAACAATAATCCTCTCATTCTTAAATGAGTTTATTAAATTAATAAATTTATTTATTATTAAATAAATTTATTTATTATAACATTATTAAAACAGTGCTTCACACTATATTTTTCTCATCAGTCTTCTCTCTTCTTGTTTGAAAAGATATCTGGAGAGAAAGTTTGAATATTTTTGTATAATCCACTTTATAAATATTCTAAGTATCAGTATCATAGGACCTGTAGGAAATCTAGACTCTAGTGATGTCACTACTTCAGAAATGTTTTTTGCTTATTATTTCCCTTTTCTGATTTAATGGACAAAAATATATTAAAGGTTCTTTAATACTGAATAACCTTAGACAACTGGCTAAAACCAGACTGAAAACTGTGCCAAAAATTTAAATCTACTGGTTCATTATTACAACAATATATTATCACTATATATATATATATATCTATATACAGACATTTTCATCTCAAGCCTTATGTCTTAAAATTAATGGCTAATTCTCTGAAGTTTGAAACCATGAGCTAAGGGTTTGATTAAAAGCCTTGGATTTTTAATTTATTTCATAGTCTTTGGACTAGAGGTCAGTTGTATTGAGTACACATGGATACTAAGTTTGCTTAAAGTAAAGCTCCACAATACACATCCATTTTGGTCAAAATCACTCTGTTACTCTGGTAACTCAAAGATAAGAGGGCACAGAGCACACAGGGTGAAGTGGTGTGGAGTGCTAATCAAAATGCCTGACCTCATGCCATGTGCATCAAAATCTCTTTGTGACTTGGAGCTACAAGACACAGCCATCATACTGCACAAACTCAAAGGCTTGAGCAGCTGTGAGAGAAGATTCTACATGCAAGAAATATGGAGTATTTGGAATTTATGAATCAGTTATTCTGTATTTCTTAAATAATTCACTCAATTAACTAAAATGTCACAAAAAAACCCCAAAAAACAAAAAAAACAAACCAGGAGTTAAGGTACTACCTGAATAGATCTAGAAGTGGAATAAAACAGGAACCACATTCCTACACGGCAATTAACCTATGGCATGATTCTTTCAGCTATGACATCTCTTTTCTGCACTGTAAGATTTGGAGAATTTTCAGGCCTGGAGTTGTCTCTGTTGGCTTTTCCTCTGAATGAGAGAGAGCTATAAACTCCTTGTAAGTTCTCCCTTTAGTTATAAGTTATACATGATGAGAGATTTGTAGAGGGTGAAAAAAGACCTGCTAAGTCAGACTGATGTAGCAATAATGCAGTGAAATTAAGATACTCCAAAACTTCAAGGTTAGCTTTCATCCCAACTACCTGTAAAATTTTAAAATTTTAATTATCTTTTCTAGAAATTATAATTCTGAATAAATTTGCTTCAGCAGAAGTAAAGCAATTCATTCAGATACCTTTACTCATTTCATAATTCTCTGAATCAAAATAAATAAATAAGTTGTTCTGCTAGGTTTCATTTAGAATCAGCTTTAATATTAAGCTGCATTTGAGTGTCACACTGCTAAGAGAAATGTCTCTACTGATGTTTCTGATATCTCTACTTTTCATCTTTGATACATCCAGAGTTGTATTTCTCATGAAATAGTTTCTTCATGAAATTGAAGTTGTATTTCTATCAGAGGGAAATCTACAATATGCTGCTGAGAGATAAAGAATTTCTGCTGGCCATAAAAGAAAACAATTAAAAAATATTCCAAAAACACCCTAAAGCTGCAAGTGACTCACAATTTTCATAAGCACTGATAAGAAAATTCAATCTTAAAATTTTTGATGTTCCAAAACTAAATACTTTGCGCCAGTTAAAAAACATTAAATGTTCTTGAGTTTAACTGATCGCATATGACATTTTGATTTTTCTCATTTACAATTTGATTTTGAGACAACTGCAGCTTTCTTTGGGTAAACGAACAAGGAAAAAATATCCTTTTGTGATATTTGATTCCTAGCTAGTTACTTTGGTAACACTTTACATCTATTTTGTGCTAACTAGCAATGGCTGGCAGAGGAGTATATGTAAGTACATAACAATCTAGCTCTATTAATAACATAAATTTTAGTAGGAATGCCACAGAACAAGCTTGATTTCTACAACAGGCTATTATATTATGGAAATGTGTTTTCTAGCTGTTGTGCCTGTCTAGACTGCTATCAGCAGCTTGCATTCGTTATGAAAGTCTGCAGCTGGTCCATGCAAAGTTTGCTGAGCTGAATAGTCATCTGCTCAGAAGAGATCTGTAACACTGCCCAGTTTGGAGTAACGGTCCCTTATCATTGTAGCTAGTATCTAAATAGAACACTGAAATAATGATGGTTATCTTCTACTTTTAGATCCCAGTAAATTAACTCCTGTCTGGGCAGATGGCTATTCGGCTGGTGAAACCAGGGACAACTCAGAACCAAGCAAACTGGGCTGGGGAGTAGCATCCTTTCATTTCTGTGGCTTGCTTCATCCCTGTAGTCCCACTGAAACAACAGTGATGCTGAGTGTTCTCAGGAGATGAGAGGATGGCAATGAAGCTACGTAAAGTGTGAACAAATGGAGGTGTTAAATGCAGGAAACAAAAATAGAAACCTGTGCTTGGAACTATGTGCACTATACACAGCTAATGTGCTATGACATTTCTTGGATTTCCTGAGCAAGACCTGAACTTGTCTTAACTTTAGCCAAAATTTTAGTAAGCAAGTCCAACAGACTCTCTTTAGCAGTAGTCAATAGCTTGTCATTAGTAAAAGTTCAATAAAACCCACACCTACACTGTTCTTACATTTTATTGATAGCAGTAGGATTATTTTCCATTATCTACTTATCATTTCATATTCTGAAGGGAAATCTCTTTTTCTGCAGCTCATTTAAATTAATTCTCTTCTGACATAAAGTAGTTAAGTATTCACTTTCTGAGGGTCTAGGATTAGCAAACTGAATTATATTGTTCTAGGTTTAGTTTGTTGTCTTGGTATCTCAAATATCCTTTTTGATATCAATTACTACTTACTCAAAAAAGAACTGGGAAAGATTATTGAATTTATATAACATACGCCAGTCATAAAAATATTTTCCTTTTTAGGCATAGGTTCAGTTATGGGGCTCTGCAGTGGACCACCTCTTCTTATTCAAATTATTGCTGATCTGATATACTAAGATGCTGATAGAACCAGCTAAAATTGTGTAATATTGATGAGGGAGACTGATTAGTGTCACTTAGCAGCATATATGAGTCCTTTGCATGGATTATTCTGGGATACTTTGTGTGCTACTATGGCTTGTTCCCTTGTTCTGTCTCTCGCCTGCTTAGCTGTGATTTCTGGAACCTGCTGTTTTGCTTTTGCCTTCTTCTCCCTGTTATCATTTAGTTTTTGCTATAAATCTCTCCTGCTTCTGATCACATCCTCTACACAAATTTTTAGCCCAGGAGAGCTCTTAAACTCTTGTGTCTCATGATTTGTGAATACATATCACCACCTCTGGTTCTAGCCTCACTATGACCATCAGGACCAATTGTGCAGGTTTCTAGTATAATGAATCTGATACAACCAGGTTGTGGTGTACAATGAGAAATCAGGAGAAGTAACCAGGAAATCCAAAAGATTTCAAATCCATAAATATACTATATACTAGTAATTTATATTTTTTTAATGCTTTTAAACTCAAAATTCATGGAATTTTAAAAGGGGGAAAATGAAATATTAATATGCCATGATTAATATAGATCTTAAAGAAGGTATTATTGGATTCTAACTTTGATTAATCCAGTTTGCATGGAAAATATGTGTATTATTCTCTTAAGAATTATATCACGAGAACAGATAGTCTATTTACAAGACATAGAACTTGACCTGAGTAAACTCTGCTCCCACATATGGTATTCCTGGGGCCTGTTGTTGTAACTACTTTTTGTATGTGTGTGTTTTCAAAATGCCTGAGAAACAGCAAAGACTGAGATATGACCCACAAACACTGCTTCTATAGAACGATACGAAATCTGTTTCATGCCCTGGGACAGGGCAGGAGGTTAAGCAAACATGTATGAAAATATGAGAGCAGTGTGAAGATCATATGAGAGCGTGTTAGAAGATCAATGCATGGAATGTGGCTAAGGGCAGAAACACATGGAATAGTTCCTTAGAAAAGAGTAAAATGGTAGTCAGCAAAGTGTAGTAAAATCAAAAAAGGCAACGTGGCAGTCCTTTCTTCCCATTGAAGGTCATGCATTACAGGAAATTTAGAAAAAATCAAACCTTCTTCTCTTCTAGTAAAGGAACTTATGCTCTTTATGGCCTTTGCTATTTATGGAAAAGAAGGAAAGGAAGAGAAGGCATCTCAAAGACTTTCCCATGATTTACATGCCCTAGACAGGGAGGATCTGACCTTTACTTTGGCTAGATGTACATTGATTAGGACTGAATCTCATTAAGACACAATCTACTGGGGGTGGTGCAAAAGAAAATATAATATTGATTAAAAAATAAAATAATCCTCTTGTCTCCCTCCCTCCTGACTGCCTTGGTTCATAATTAGCCTTCCTATATAGCTTTCCTCCTACATGTTATGTAGCTGTCAGTCTGACAGGAAACAAGAATGCAATTAGAAATTTCAAATTAGCAGTCAAGCACAGACAAGGAATAGGGGGACCTGCATCATGCCCAGTATGTGGTTTGACTGAAGCTTGAGTGCAACAATGTGAGCTAAAGATTTTTAATTTAGCATAAAAATATAACTGCTATTATGATTCTGTTACAGTTTGGGAATTGCATAATATTTTTCTTATACAGGATGACCAAGAGAAGCACCTGTTATGCATCAGTGCAAATAGGGTCATTCCCCCCTAAAACATAAGACTAAAACCATAGAATCATAGAATAGTTTAGGTTGAAAGGGACCTTTACTGGTCCTCTAGTCCAATCGCCCTGCAATAAGCAGGGACATATGCAACTAGATCAGGGTGCTCAGAGCCCTGCTCCAACCTGACCCTGAATGTTTCCAGGGAGGACACATCAAACACCTCTCTGGGCAACCTATGCCAGTGTTTCACCACCCTCATTGTAAAAAAACTCTTCCTTATATCTAGTCTGAATCTATCCTTTTGGTTTAAAACCAACACCCCTTGTCCTATTGCAACAGGTCCTTCTAAAAAGTCTGTCCCCACTTTCTTACAAGCCCCCTTTAAGTACTAAAAGGCAGCTATAAGGTGTCCCCAGTGAATTCTCTTCTTCAAACTGAACAACCCCAACTGTCACAACCTGTCTTCATAGGAAAGATGTTACAGATCTCTGATCATTTTTGTGGCCCTCCTCTGGACCTGCTCCAACAGGTGTTACCTGTGCTGAGGCCTCCAGAGCTGGACACAGTTCTCCAGGTTGGGAGTCATGACAGCCATATACCTTAGCATAGTTTCAAGGAAGATCTCTTCCATGATCTTCCCAGGCACAAAGGTGAGGCTGACAAGTTGGTAGTACCCTGCATCCTCCTTTCCTCCCTTCTTGGTGGTCATGAACCTGATCTTCTCTTACAGTGGGAGGAACTTTGCTCCCCTAGTCCCTGCCTTGTGCTCCATCCACTCGAAAGGTGTGGGGAGAGAATTGCCAGTGAAGGCTGAGACAAAGTTGCTGTGTACCTCAGCCTTCTCCTCATTTGTTTTACTAGTTTGCCAGTCTTGCTCATTGCAGGGCGTATGATTCCTTTGATATTCCTTTTCTCACTGACATATCTTTAGAAGCTCTTCTTACTATTTTTCGTATCCCTTGCCATGTTAAGATCTAGCTGCACATTGACTTTCCTCATCCCATCCCTACACAACTGGGCAGTGTCCCTATACTCTTCCCCAGATACCTGTCCCCGCCTCCACTGTCTAAGCCTTTCCTTCTTGCCCTTTAGTTTGACCACCAGGTCTTGACTCAACCCTATCTGCCTTTTGCCCTCTTTGTTTCTTATACCTGGGGATCAAGAGCACTTGAGCTCTGTGAAAAGGGTCTTTAGAGATCTGCCAGGAGTATTAAGGCTTCATCAACAGGCTTCCCTTGATTGAGCAGCTTGTAGTAGACAACAGCCACAGGGTTCCTTTTGTTGCCTTGGTCTCTAATTCTTACCCATATGCTTTCAATCTGCTTGTGGCTATTTTTCAGACAGCTCTTCACACTCTATCCATTTCTTGATGTAGAGAGCAACACCTCTGCCCCTCCTTCCTCACCTGTCCATTCACCTATCCCTTCTGAACAGCCTGTAGCTGCACTCCAGTCATGGGATTTGTCCCACCAAGTTTCAGTAATGGTAAAATTAGTAGCATGGTGGATTTCAAATCCTCCTGTTTTCTGCCCATGCTGCTTGCATTGGTGTAGAGGTGCTTCAGCTGGGCCGCTTAAAAGGAAAACTTGGCCACACTGGCTCTCCATTAGAGCTGTGGAAATTAACTGAATCAGAAGGGGTAACAATCCCCTTCCTCCCTCTTAACAATCTTTTAGAAAGAGTGTTCAGTACCATGATAAAGGTAGTAAGACAATACTGAATCTTCCCAAACAAAGCCAGGCTTTTTAAAAAAGTGACTGCAGCACCGACACAGTGTTTGAATCAAAAGGATTAACTTTTTAAAAATTATTTTAAAAACAGACAAGAATTGCAAATTCTACTTTATTGGGGAATTATTTGAAATTATTTACTCAGTTTTATCAGGGGACAAGATGCAAGGTGTTAGCAGTTTATACAAGTCCAGGGAAAGGCTGGTTCTATGAGTTTAGATTACCTTTACCCAAATTTAATTTGAAACTATCAGCATCTCAAAAAAGAGAAAAAAGAGGAAAAAACTGAACAAGGGAATCTGCCCCAGAAACCAGAAGTTTGAATGGGTGGAAACTTTCTCTCATCTGGGAAACATTGCGCTGATGTTACTATATAAGAAGGACATGGACCTGATGGAGCGGGTCCAGAGGAGGGCCACAAAAACAATTAGGGGGTTGGAGCAACTCTGCCATGAAGACAGGCTGAGGGAGCTGGGGTTGTTCAGCCTGGGGAAGAGGAGGCTCCGGGGAGACCTTCCAGTACCTGAGGGGGACCTACAGGAAGGCTAGAGACAGTCTGTTCACAAAGGCCAGCAATGACGGAACAAGGCCTAATGGTTTTAAAATGGAGAAGAGCAGATTTAGATTAGACATTAGGAAAAA
>BJBW01003351.1:32042-107328 GCA_004320125.1 Scolopax mira
CCCTTCCCTGGAGACATTCAAGGTGAGGCTCAACGAGGCTCTGGGCAACCTGGTCTAGTTGAGGTGTCCCTGTGACTGCAGGGGGGTTGGACTAGATGACCTTTGAAGGTCCCTTCTGGCCCAGATGATCCTATGATTCTATGTTTTTGAAATCAAAATACACCTGGACCCAGAGTGAGGCAGTGCATTAACTGTTAGCAATCATGCATCAGTGCCCCCCATCAGGGAAACACTCAGTAGTCTGTTGTCAATGCTTTGTAGCATGGTAGGTGCTTCTGGTGCCAAGAAAGTTAAAACCCAAATAAAAAAAAAAAAAAAAAAAAAAAAAAAAGAGAGAGAGAGAAATGAGAAAGAAATTGTGGAAAACCAAGATCCTACTATTACTTGATTACTATTACTTGTCACAACTATGCAATGTTGTAACACTGAGACTGAGGAAGGAGTAGTAAATGGAAAGATGGAAAGATCTTTAAAGAAACATGATGAATCTCAGATGCGTTGTTTGGAATTTCATTTTACATGCTCTGGTATTAAAAGCACCCTGTTCTACTCATGTCATACTGTTCAGGTATTTGCAGTTAATACTCGGTTTTAAGTCTGTTTTCAAAAACATTTGAACCAATTTCTGGCATTCTTTCATTTAAACCGCAGCTGGCACTTCCTCTTTTATATTTTTTTCCCCATTATTTCATGGGTTCAAGAGCTCTTTTAAAAAATGCACATCTTTTGTCTTGCATTTTAAGAGAAGAGGCTTCCTCCTAGGGCTTCTACTCCTGTCTCATACTGCTGACTACTTCTGCAGACCTACTTATGTAGAAGAGGTGATAGCTCTATATCTGAACATACCAGTCACAATACTTTTCTGTTCCTTTTGCGCAAAATTGTTGAGTCTTCCTTAAAATTTTAGTAAAAGAGACAACAATGTGGATCTCCTTCAAGGGGCAGATAATAAAATCCTCTGTCAAATTCACATAAAAAATTTCCTAGAGATTATTCTATGCTCCACTTAACAACGCTATTAACATGTGATTCTGTGATAATTTTGACCTTTGAGGTTAGTAGATAACTTTCTTTCTGGAAATTATCAGAGAAGAAAAATATATATTGCCATTTTTTATCTTCCTACACTCACCTAGATCTACAAAAATGGGACACCAACATCAGCAGGTAGGAACAGAGCATGGTACACAGTATTGAAACTACTTTCTGGAAAAGTGCAACAGAAAATTTGTACTTGTAAGATCTGAGAAAAGTCCGTAAGTGAATGTGCTGTTGCTGCTGAAGATCTAATTAACAAAATAATTATTTTTTTCCGTGCAAAAAATGACACAAATCCTGAGAAAAAAAAAAAGGAAGGAAAAAAAAAAGTCAACTTCTGTATGTCAGAGTTTAGTGTTGAGGATGACAGTTAAAAAACTGGTATAAGTACCTTTTCTCTTGAGAAGAATAAGCATTACATTTAGTAAGCAGAAATGTTACCCTAAGGAGAGACTGGAAACTTCAAAATGCGTTACAAATCAAACACAAACTAATACCTTATGTTAGATTTTTTTTTTAAAAGCAGAAGCTGAAAAAAAGAATCCCAGCATCAAAGAAAGGAGAAAAATGCTGATCTTAAAACATTTAGATATTTTTGAATGCTGATATTCACAGTTTTCAGGAACCATCAAAACCGGAAAGTCCTCCCTCTCTCTCTCGTTTTTGTTTTGTGGTTTTTTTTTTTTTTTTCTTTTTTCTTTACAAGAAGTTTACAAGGTTTACATGGAGTTCATAATTTATTGCATGGAGTAATTTTGGATACTTGAAAATGTTTATGGGCTTAGAGCCATTTTACCAAAGAGCTTCAGGGAAAGATGCTCAATATGAGATTGAGATAGTTAAATTATTTCAGGAATGTGTGAGTTAGTCAAATAATTTGATCTTCTGTGCAACCTACAGTTATAAATATCGACATATATCTATATACATAGACATATATGAATGAAAATAGACATATATATATGAATGAAAATAGGAATTTGGCATTTCTGGCACTAGCTGGGGCTTACTTAGGAGATCTCCTTACAGACATAATTATTGTCTGTAGTGATTTGTCAGCTTCTGAAACCTTTTAACTGTTTAGGTGTCAATGTCCTTAGTGGCTGAAGTAGATCTGTCACTGAGTGGAATAGCAATAGCAGCAGCACCTACTTTTGTAGGACTGATGTATTGCATCTTTGTTCCTTGGACACATTCTCTTCTTCTGACTAACAATATTTTCTGACTGCATTTAAGTATTTTCACCTTTGACTGTTCATCCCATCGTGTGGAGTACAGAAACCAGAGAGCGTGGGGAACAGGGATGGCAAGGTGGGACAGATTGTTGGAGCAGAAGAGAAGGTAAAATACCCAGAGATTGCATAGGACGGCTGCAGTTGGTGCAACATTAGCAGTGACACACCAGGGGCAACTTTGAAGACTCAGATTGAATTATGGCTCCTGGAACATCCTCAAAGTCCCCAATGCCTGGTGCAAATCCCTGAGGCTGAAGAAAAAGCAGCCTCACCTGTGGGAGATAAACTCTGGTTGAAACACTGAGTCACTGGCTAAAGGAGCTGGAAGAGGAAGAGGTGAACAGACTGCATGCCATCAAGAAGGGATTGACATGGGATCAATGGGTCCTTTAGAAGAACCTGAAATCCACGTTGTGTGGAAGGAGGGGCAGACAGAAGCTGCACCTGAACAAGTGGAGGATGCAGAATCCCAAGAAGGGGAAAGCCAGATGCTTTCAAGTTTGGTGAGAGGAGGAAAGATCTTTCCCCTCTTTGCAGCTGTGCTTTTACAGAGTAGATTTAAAGTCCTGATAAAAGGTGAGGAGGAACAAGTTTTCTCACAGATATATGAACTTTGATTTGGGTTTGGACCAGATAATCTCCAAAAGTCTCTTCTAAATTGTTTGATTCTGTTCAATGATTCTATGATATTAGGATCTTTGAAATTTCAGATCTGCAGTCACAGATGAATATCCAGGAACATTTTCAGGAAGGCTAGTGTATCCTATGAGCTTGATTCAACTAACTGTGGTAAAGTCAACATCCCTGGGGGCACTGGCCTTAATGTTTCCATATTGCATTGCCCACTTTTTCTCTACCACTTATCACACACTATCATCCTCAAAACTGAGTTCTCCAATCTCATTTACTGATATTTCAGGATACCTCTCACTACTCCAACAACTGTATTACATCCTGCTTCCATTTTCTGATTGAGAAATATAGATTAGTCGGGTTATGTTGTGGCTTGGGCCAGACTGGCCACTGAATACAATGCTGTGAGTTTAGAGCAATCACAATACTGCTTCCAGTTTCCATTTTCAAATGTTTTGTATACCACCAGTAATTTTAAAGCAACCTGGGTATTACATTAAACAGTTACTATGTCTCCATAATCCAAAATGGGTTTTGTTTATTTTCATACTCCAGATTCCCTGACAATTCCTTCCTAGGAGGTACAGTATCTTTTCCTATCTAATGTTAGAAATCAGTTATCCCCAGAGAACTTCTTTGTATTACCAGAAAATGAGAAGAAAAATAAAGCCATCTGGTCTATAGGATTTGGAGTTCACCAGTTGTCTTATGAGTCATCTGTTCTGGGAATGCCATCAATCAATCTTGTTTGATGTTCTTACAATTTTTTCTCGTTCAAATCGAATTTTGAGAAGTTAATCCTCATTTAAAATGGCAGGAATTCAGAATATAAGTCAAATCAATCAACTCTATTTTAGGAACTGAAACTTCCATTTTGGTTTCATTGTTCCTATTTATACCATTCATCCAATTGCTATTTTATATGTAATTTGTAACTACTAAAAAATACACTCAGCATATTTTGAATTCTTTTCTTTATGCCAGCATAACATGAAATGTGCATACAAATGAGCCACAAATGAAAATGAACAAGAATATTGTAATGACTGAAATTATTTCTTCATTTTAAATTTTCAGTTAAAGCACAAAATGTTTTCATTTCTCATGAGCTGTATTTTTCAACAGAATACTCTTTAACTGTATAATTTTAATCAATTATACAAATACAATTCTGAAGATTAAAACATTTTTCTTAAGTTTTTATTAAAAATTTAAATATTTGGGGATAATTTTTGCCTGAAATAGACACTTTATTTGTCTTAACTGAATACATGTCTCTGCCACTGAAGTCAGACCATTTGTATTATAAGCAACATATTTGCATGGAAATTAATAGATTTTTATTCAAAGCAGCCATTTTTGCCAATTCCAGTAGCTTTTATCCAAACACAACTATTTTTCAAAACCAATGTGCTTTAATTTATATCAAGATACTTTTTATCACATTCTTTATTCCACTGTCTGATACATTCAACTAAACTAGCAAGTATTATTTGTAGAAACAAATTAATTCACAGTAAAATCACTGAAAGTTAATTTAAATTTATGCAGTTTTATTCAGCAAATTATATAAATTTAAAAAATAAGCTGATTTTTTATATATCTTAGAGTAGAGTTACATTGATATCTTACTCTCAGAAGATATTGGGTCATTTTTAATGACTCCATATTTACTAGTTTTATAGTCACATTTATAATGCTCACAACCATACACCTAAGGGTTGGGTTGGAAAGAGCTATATTATTTCATGGGGGAAAAAAAAAGTCAAAAGAAAAAACAAAAGGATCATTTAGTTCATTGTAGAATTGTAAATTATCTTGAAATTGCCTATCAAAATAAGCAGGCAATAAGTATAATTCAGCTCACACTGAGGCAGAGAAGGGACTTTTTAAAGCAACTACTTGGTTAATTGGAGTAATATGCGTGTGTTTTTCCTAAATCATAGACTAATCATCTAAGATAATTCAGGTCCAAAGGTTCTTCAGAAGATCTCCAGTCCAACGTCCTGATCAGTTCAGGATCTCCCATGAGATCTGCCAAGATTATTGTGAGCTTTGTCCAGTCAGGTTTTGAAAACCTAAAAGAACAGAAACTGCACAACGTCTCCGGGCAACCTGTGCCACCTCCTGACTGACCCCACGGGGAAAAGATTCTCCTTACACTTTCAGTGTGCATCTCAAATTTTCATTTATATCCATTATTTTTTGTCCTCCTGTCTTCCACAGCTGAGAAGAGCCCAGCATTATCTTGATGACCAATGACCTCTGCTTTGTCACTGGTGGGTCCTGTCCTGAGATGTCTGCTCCAGGATGAACAAACCCAGCTCCCCCGCCTTTCCTCACAGGGCAAGTGCTCCATTCCCCACAATTTTGGACTGATTTTCCGTGCTCAGTCTCCTAGCTAAGTCTGCAAGACTCTCACCCACTTTCCGTATTGCACATCTCCAGATGCAAAGCTGGAACACTGAATAGATGTAGCTTCTACAAGGAACTGTTTTAAACAAGCCAAAATTATATCATCAAGAGCTTTATGGGCAAGAAATGAGGAAGACGTGGAAAAAACCTCTGTATTTAGTGCCTGGAGGAATTAGATAAAAAATAATGTTTATGCACACTTCATTCACCTCATTCGGCTCGTTTACTTAGATTCTGACATACCTCACATGGATAATTCACTGTACAATGCAATTAATTTTTTTTATCTCTGTGCTTGTTTTCACATTGCTGAGTATATGCTTGTCTTTCCTCGGCTTTAACGTGATCATCTGCTCTTCCTTCCTCTTTCTGACCGCCTCGTTGATGTGTTTGATGTTTGATGTGTTCTCCTGACCATTTCTCTTTGCACAACAGCATAGCAGGATCCTGCTCCTGTCCTCCCTCCCTGCACGCCCATCTCATCTCTTCACCTTCTGCAAATCCCATATCTATTCTGACAATATCTCCTTATCTTCAGGTTTTTTTTGACATTTGTGCTCCAGCCGGACTCACATTACATTTTCTGCAAAACTTCTTTTATAGTTATATTTGCCACAGTTGGTCTGAAACACTGATATTATTTTTGCCAGTGACATTTAACATCTTTATTTATTTTTCTATGTTGCATTTATCTGAAGTCCAGGAAGGTAGCACAGAATCAAACTCTATTCCTTTGCACACCTTTGTAAGATTATTACTGACATCTCTATTGCTAAGCCAATGAACTGATGTTGTATGACTTCCTCCTGGTATTTTAAATTATACATGTGTGTACTTTGCATCCAAACATTGTAATGTTTCTGCGATTTAGATTTATTTTTGTCCAAAAATATCTGTCCTTAGTCCTTATCATTTACAGTTTTCCTATTTTTGGTCCTATAAACAGTTGGACTAGCTGATCATTGTAGGTTTGTTTCAACTGAACTATTCTATTCTATTCTATTCTATTCTATTCTATTCTGTTCTATTCTTTTCTCACCTTCTAGATACCTCCTTCAGACTGTTAAATGAAAATTTGTTTATATTTCTGACCAGTTAGTTATCTGTTGGTCACATCTTCCTTTCCAACCTGTTCTAGTATCCTCCTCTTCCACCTCTGCACTTCATGTGTCCACAGTATGTTGTCAATATAATTACATTTCTGAATCTCATTGCGTGCCTACTTTTATATGAAAACCAAAGTTCTGAAAAGTAGTAGAAATATTCAAGTGAAATGTTAAACACATTCCACACTTGTATACATCGATCTCATAGGAATATCACAATTAAAGTGGAAGTAATTATAAAATTACTTAATTTATGCATATTTTAAAAATATTTTCATATTAGTCTGATTTTATTAACCAATTCACGAAATGATAATTCAAATGTAGGTTTCCAGGTTGTTCTGACATTTCCCTGTATGGATATTATAATGGCAGTGATGATAAACAATATTTTAACCATGTATGGCTACAGTGAAGACATTATTCTTTACAATTATTATCTATGTCTTGATCCTGCAAACACTTCAGTATGGCAGCAGCTTTCCCATCTGAGTAGCCTGATTGTACTCAAAGGATCTATTAAATATGAGTGATATTTTCAGGTTTCAGAGCCAGAAAGCAATTATATCATCACCTGACCTCTTACTTTCAGAGGCCAAAGAACTTTACCCAAAGATTCATATCAAGCAGACACTTTCTCTGTGGGTGATGAATGGTAGGTACCAATGCTAGTACTCCATCTATCTCATTTTTCTCTCTAACCCCCAAAGCTTGCAAATTAGATCAAATGTTTTGGAGACTATGTGAAACTTGGGCTGCACCTTAGCATCCTACTTTGGATCAGAATGCAGTTTTGAAGCAAATCTCTTGATTGTTTTAATTTATCTGGATTTGCTTTGCATTGCATAGTGGCTTCTGAGTATACAAAGTGGATTTTTTTTATGTGAAACTAAATTAGAAGATAAAGTCTGGGAATGCACCTGCACCAGGCACTGCAGACACAAGCTGGTGCTCAGTTCATAGGACTGCACTACATCTAGTCCAAAGAAAAACTCTTCTGAATGTCTATAATGTAGAAAACAGCTCATCGGTACAATCAGTTTTATAGTAGCAGCAATAGCTTTAAAAAACACAGTACACAAAAAATGTGGGCTTTATTTCTTATTTATATCAGTTAAGTTTCAGTTTCCAGCTACTACATTCTATGAGGGTTTTTTTATTGTTTTTTTTTTACTAGGTAGAAAGTCTTTATCTTCTATCACCATTGTGTAATATGTAGCATACACACATTTGTTCAAAAAGAAACTGAATTCCTCAGTGTATTTTTTATTGTCACTCCTACTTTAAAAATAATTTCTAAAGTAGATTGACACTGTCATCTACTGCAGAATGATTCCACTAATATTATATGATGACTTTCCTTGATATACTGGCGATCAAGAGTGAATCCTGAAATTATTTTCTTATATGGCAAAAGGCAGAAATTAAGGGCAGATTTTCTGGAAAAAAAAAAAAAAAGTACTGTGATTCACTATGATATCTGACTCCAGTTCTTTACAAACGGACCTACTTTATCTTTTCAGGAAAACAGGGAGGTAACTAATTTAAGATCAAATATTTCAAAGTTTAAGTATCTGAAAAATATAATACAGATTAAAATTAAAGCTCATACAGATAAAACTTTTGTGTGCTTTCAGAAATAGCTGCATTTTTTAATCAATGAAGCTATTTTTATAAACAACTACAGTTCAAGGAAGATGTCAGATAATCAGACTCAGGCATACTCTCAACAGCCATAAGAGATAATTAGTTGTCTGTGATAAAACTTATGAAAAATAAGAATTTTAATTCATTGCAATTGCTAAAAGCATTTTTAATCCATGCAAGCATAGGCAGATCTAAGATTTATAGTCATAGATGTGCCAAATACATGTAGTTCTGTCTGAATTACATTTTACAGGCACTTATCTGTGGTTGTAAGATATATGTCAAAAGGACTGTCACATAAAAAGCACCATTGTACAATAGTGTTGAAAACTCATAATAAATGTCACTAGCACTAGAACCTACAGTCACTCAGCTTTACTGTTCTGAATCATGACCATGAAGATATATTCATGAGAAAAAAAAATAGAAAAAAAATTATAAAATTCCTTTAATGCAAGCTAAAATTTTAGAAATAAAATCTTGTCTGTTGGAAAACGCCACCAAAGGCACAGATATATAATGTAATAAGGAACAAGAAAAATATAACAGAGTGAAACTTCACCAGAATTTAATTCACCAGTTTAATTCCTAAGCTTTACAACAGTTGCTCAGAGATTTCTCCCTCTTTTGTTTTCAATTCCATTCATGAAAACCTATAACTGAAAATGTGTAATAAAGGTTAAAGTTGACATAATCCATGACAGCAACATAATTTTACATAGCAAAGGGAATTGTGTTCACTGGGGAATGAAAGAAAATGGAGAGAACTGTAACATCTGACAAATTTTAACTGGAAACATTTTTGCTAAAGGGCAAGGATTCAAAAAGTACTTGCATTTGGTTAAAACCATCTCCTTTCCTTTGTAATAGCTAGCCCGGATTAAGGAGAAGTATAATAATCACTGGCCTATCTGTAAATGGCCTTATCAAAAGCACACTGTGTTTTTAGAATGTATATTGAATTTTTACCTTATGTTCTAAATTTCCTAACTGTCCTGTACTGAGGGTCTAAGAGAAGAAGTTCTTATTAGTAGAGATTTCCAATAAAGAATTCAACTTGTGCCAAACTGTTTAAGCCCTTCTAAGTGCTTTTTATTTTTTGAGGTTGGTTTTATTATGACAAACTGGAAGAATATCAGGCTAGCTTATTGCAATTCACAGTCAAGTTCTGATTTTTCTCTGATTCTAAATCTGAACCAAATGTTCAAATGCTTTTCCTCTGAGTGCAGCATAACAAACCACAAATGATACTGTATTCCAAGCCCAAAAAGATAAGTGATGCTGGCTATCTATGGTCTTCTTAGATTGTATCAGAGGGAGATTGTATCATTATCAGAGCTGATGATGGTGATGACAATGGTGAAATATATATCTATACCTACATGGAATTTAGAATAGATGACCTCCTGTGGTCCTTTCCAGCCTTAATTATCATATGACCCTATAATTACCCTTTAAAAAAAAAAAAAAAAAAAGAAAAAGAAAAGAAAGGGGCGGGGGGGGGGGGGGAAGAGAACATACAGAGAAACTGCCACATCACCAATATCAGACTTCACTGAAAGTTTTTTTTTAAATTATTTTCCTTTCCAGAAATGCCCATTACCTTACAGGACTGTGCCTTACACCTCAAAATAATAATATTAAAATTCCTTCAAAACTCAGCACCTTTTCCTGATGACAATTTTGTCTCATTTATCAGGGAGAAGAACAATATTCACTAAGGTCAATGTTCTCAGGTCTGTGCAATGAATTCATCACAAATGCCACAGTAAACAAGTAGATGGAAATTGAGGGATCCTCTTTATTATAGCAGTCTCTGAAGTTTTCATTAATTGAAGTAGGATTCCCTTCATTTACACTACTTGTTTATTGCTTTATAGTTAATTCTAAAGTGTTACACTTTCTAAGTTACACTAAAGTGGTCAAGAACATTATGAACAATGGAAGGACTTATTTTCTTGACAGGGGAGTATTTTTTTTCTTTGATTGAATAGGAATAGCCAAAATATACAAATACAAAGATACTAACAAAAATATTTGCAGACATGGCGCCAACAGCATATTTTCATTAATACATAAAACACCTTGACATCAAACATGTCAGCATTGCTGTCTAAACACTTGTACAATTCTCCTGCACTGATAAGACCAGTTCCAGTTTCCAATGAAATCAATGACAAGTCTCCTGCTCGCTTCAGTGAGCTATGGATCACGCCCACGGTACATCAGGCAACTTTTTATTATAATTCTAAGCCAAAATACGTGATTTATAAATATGCAAACTGCAGTAAAGTCTCCATCTTGTCTCTCTAAAAATGTTAACGTATACCTTTAGGCACAGCGCAGATACTGTAAGCTAAATAAGATCCTAGCTCTTAGTTTCACATGCTCAGGTCTCCTGAGTGTGAAACAAAAGTAAATTACAAGGAGCTCTGTAACTGCCTAGGCAGCACTCAATTCCTACTTGCAACATCTGTAAAAAAAATAAAAATAAAAATTATTGGATCTGTGGAATAGAGGAAAATATGAAAAAAAGGTAACTTTCTCCTGAGAATGAAGAGAATATGCTACTACAAAATGCACAGAAGACAAAGGTTTATAAGAATAACGAACTGTATAAGAGGATAAAAGACTTCCTGAGCTTCTAAAACACACAGCTGGTTGCATTGCATCTGTGTATTTGGAACAGATTTTTGTTTTCGATTTTAAGGTACCTGTGTTGTTATTGAGTAACTGTAATGATGATATTATGTCTAAATTTGTCCTTTATTATCAGGGATGAGGAAACTCTGCTCTTTTGTGTCTTTTTTATGCTCAGCTACTCAGTGGATATGTCACTGACATTTCATAATAATGTACAAAGGTCATTACTAATGTATTCTATACCACCAAGACACAGTTAAGGTAACAGATCCTGTAGGTTTTCCACAGTTATAGAATAAATGTAAGAATTGTTTAGGTAAATTAATTCAAATATATGCCATAGATCAGAAAAGAACTTCTCAATGCTGTTAGTTTTTCTTTCAAATACAGAGAGTTGAAAAATTCTTCATGGAACAGTTTTGTCTCCAAATGTAGTTTTGTTAAAAATGAAATTGAATAATGTTGATTTAAATAAAATTTTATTCTGGAGAAAAGTTAAACAGAAACATTGAAGCTTTATTGGTTTTTTTCTTAAAATACTGAGCAATTATGGTATGTTAGCAGTTACAGTTCATTTTTACTGTTTTTTCACATTTCAACCTCTACAATGCATTATTTTTTTGGTGGTTGTATGTATACAATATTATACAGATTGCATAAATACCAGAATGTGGTCTGATACTAAGCCAGAATAATTGATTTTATTGAAACAAAGAAACAAAAAAACCCACCACAAACAAACAAACAAAATAATCAAAAGTTCCATACTTTAAATACATTTTGGAAAAAATCTGCTTTTCATTTTGGTGAAGAACTTTATCAAAATGTCACATTTTTCCATTAAATTAAAATTCCAAACACAACCAGTCTTGGTATGGCTTCCAGAAAACTCATTATATGACTGAGTTCACAGAAAGACATTTGTGATTCTTTTAAATGTAAAGAAATGTAAAGGATTTGACAAAGTGACACATTGTATTGCTCTTGAACAAAGTGACATGCTCTTAAGATATTAATAAGTGAGATTACATGCATACTGGAGAAAAGCATAAGCATATGAGGAAGGATAAGAACCCAAGGAAAACACCTAGACAAGTAGCTTAAAATAACTGGCAGAGGATGCTTACTTTAGGCACCTCTTGGAGCTTTTCTCTTTCTTAGGGAAGACAAATACATTGGCTTAGAAAAAGGAGAAGAACTAGTAGGTAGCAAGAGCATAACTTACTCGTCATGGTACCACTTTTGCATTGCCCTCTGCATTACAAATCACAATTCTCCAGTCACTGTTTGAAAGAAATTTTAAAAGCCTCCTACAAATTAGGTTACATATGGGAGAAAATCCATATTCATGAATGCCTAACAGCTGTTCCACTGCATTAGGTGTGCTCCTGGAACACAAGTTTAGTTCATCCAAGAGGAATCCAGTTCATGTTCTCCAAGCCTGCTCTGGGGTGTGAACTAAAGCTGAGTTAGGGGCGATGACAGGAACATTCAGTTTAAAAGTGCACTTTTGATTTCAATGAAAATGATGCTGTAGACACATCCTCCACCCCTAGGTCAGATACAAACCACTCAGCAGTGATTTGCAAAAAAGTTAAAGCTATGACTATATTTCGTATTTCTCAGCTCAGGAAGAGTTACAGGGCTGCACAACTTACAGAAAAGGTGAGTTAAGCTTAGATGCTACCAGAAGAAAAACCATCAGCTTTTCTGCATATATAACACTGCACTCTGAGCATAGGAAAATCTTTTGAAAATCTTGTAAAAATCTTTCTATTCTTCTCTCTGCTTACTGAATCAATTACTGATGAAATACATGTTTTTCAGAGACAAGAAACAGAATTGAGGATGGTGAGATAAGGCACAGCAATGACAAAATATCTATCAGCAATTGATGAAGCACTGAATTGGTTGAATTCCCACAATTCTGGGATTTTAGGAATAGTTGCAAGGTGCATCCATCAAACTGAGATGAGCATTTGCTCAATTTCATGTGGTATCTAAAGCAGACAGGTTTGGCATAAAGAAATGTTTTAGGTCTATATACAGAAGGTATATAAAATATTAAGAGGCTTGGTTGTGTTAAATAAAAAGTAATTGGCAGTATCCATTCTCCTCATGGCAGATATTAATCTTTTCTTGTTGTTACACTGTCTGACATTAAGACTTTAATAGTTCACATAATTTAGTATATATCTTCCTTCCATTTATATGACCAGTTAGTGAAAAGCTTCTGATCATTCACTGAAAATTTGTATCACAGGAGATGGGTAGTTAAATCTTGATTTTTTTTTCCTACCCTGTAAAAAAATGCATTTTTTAAACATAGACATTAATTCAAGCATGTTGTACGAATACCTTTCTTCAAGACTGCACCATCTGGAACAGATAACCAAAACTTTCATATTTTTATTATAGATATATATGCATAAATATAAGTAACAAAAATAGATAACTATATCCATATACATATTTCAGAGATCACTCAATTGCCATAAAGAAGGAAGGATTTTCAAGAAAGTTTAGGGGAAACTTAAAACAAATCTCTTCAGTTTATTGATGTGTTACTGGAGATGCTGTTCAGAATGTGAATTATTCATAACCCAGAACTGTCAGAAATTAACTTTAAATACCTGAGGGGATATCTAGTCAAAGCAGATAGTTTTGGGGTGTTCGCATTTCAGCATGACATTATCAAGAATCATATTTTTCAATGGTAAGTTGCCTATGATGCTAAATTTGGTGTAGAAGAATATGGAAGTGTTTTTCATAAGGAAAGTTTGACTAGAATATGAAGAGAAAAGTAGTGTTTTTGTCACTTTCACAAATAAAAGAGCATGAGGAAAGATGCAGAAAAGGAATTTTTGTGTGAGACTTCATAGTTAGATAGGCAGGATAATATATCAAAAGGTCATTATGCCATTCTAACATTAATATAGATTTACAGAAATATAAAATCCCACTATGATCCTACTATGGTCAACTTTTTTATTACTCTTGGAATTGAAAATCTAATTTCATTGTTTGTTTCCTTAAAAATACTTAATAATTATGAAAAAAACTTCTTTGTGATGAGGGGTTAATAAATTACCTTGAAAAATGAATTAAAAACCCCCTTATTGTCCAAGAAGCATATTTTTATGATTTTACTGATAGTATTAAGTGTTTACTTGGTTCAGAATGTTGGGGGTTTTTTGCTTCAAAATTCATGCCTGGAAAAGAATATTCGAAAATATTAAGCTATATTATTTTCTATTGAATTTGAATAAAAATACAATATACTGAAATTCTGATAATTTAACTCCTGTTTTACATTTCTTCATGTCTTTTGCTATGAGTAATCATTTTTGATTGGCACTGAAATGTTTTTTTTAATCCTCAACATTTTCAGAATATAACCATTATTTTTTCCTAGTTCAATGCAGGTTTTAATTTCATAGGGACCATCACCTCAAAGGATAAATTACAGTGGAGGGAGATTTACAGCAAAACTCTTCTCTCAGAAGCATTACAACATAAACTGCTACAGCAGAAGGATTTAAAAGACGAAAAGAATGGTCTATTTTGCAGATAATGAAGGCATGGCAGGGGAATGAAGTTTTAGACACTTTTTGAAAAGAAGGAGAAAAGGATGCCTGGGGTATTTAATATGCAGAGTATTGCAAGTCTGAGGACAGCAGTGTACATTCAGCACAGAAATGAGAGAATCAACTCAAGTTAGTGGTGGATTAGGAAGGGCACAGCAGAAATTCTTGCCTCCTGCTGAAGTCTTAAAGGGAATTGTCTAGTCAGGAATGTAGCTCAATGCCAGCTCATTCTTCCTCTTAATATCCATGCTTGCAGTTCCTCATCATTCCAATTTCTGTTTAAGAAGACTATAAGACAAAGATGTGTCATCCATGTCTACGAGCTTATTTGCTGATGGTCATCTCAGGACTGTGAAAATTTCTGTCTTTTTGGTGAAAAATCTTAGCAGACACAGGAAGCTGTTGTGAATGTGATGCACATGGATTCTGTTGCGCTAAATCTTAGAAAGACAGCTGATTTCTTATGAAGTATTGAGTAAATAATGTATTTATTTTTATATTGCTTATTATGCAGAAGTTCACTCCCAGATCTCAGCAAGATGTAACCAAAATCTACTATTTTTACCCCCTTTGCTAGAGAAGGACCTATGCTTTGTTCTAGTGCTATGCTTCTGTTCCTTATGAAAGATTGCTTCTGTGAAAAATAAAATATCTTTTCCTGCCTAGAGATGGTGCAGAAGTAAACTGATGATCCTGTTTCTAACTACAATAGCTCATGTTCTATTTTCATTTACAATTGACTAAAGCCTGAGTTATTTGAGAATAAAGTGAGAAATTATATGGCATTCCTGAAAAGAAAAAAAAAAATGAAAAAAGAAAAGGTTTCATCTTTATGAGGCACAGAAGGAATATCCAGCTATGTATCTGTACCACTTTGAGTAGTCATGCCTCTGCTTGGTCTCAAATTCACCAAAGAGATCTTATGACATGAATGTGGTCAGCCACATTCATGTCATAAGCATAATCATGAGCATCTCTGCTTTATCTGTTGCATCATACCTTGCTTTAAAAGCAATGAACACCAATTACCTAGTAGTAACACACAAATTTTTACTTCACCACAACAGAATTTTAACACATATCTTATCTGAATCAAGCATGATGCTTCCTATCACTTTTGAGTCTAATGAAGGTCTGGGACTATAGATCACATTGAGATTTGATATAGATGCACCATCAGCAGATAACCAAGCAATTCCTTGGTCTTGGTATAGGGGAGCAACGACTCTACTTGCCCCTTCAAACAGTCCATTGTGGAAAGAAAGGTAGCCATGACCATACCCTTTATATTCAACATGAAGATCCAAAGCAGAAAACGAGTGTGTAACTAGAAAGGACCAGTATTCTATCATACCATGACTCTTCCTCCAACCACTGGTGTTTTTCTTGTCTCAAGAAATTACTGAATCTGCAGATATAATGTGCCTGTCCTGGGGCAGTGCTTGAGTGGGATTTATAGAATCATAGACTAGTTTGGGTTGGAAGGGACCTTAAAGATCATCTAATTCCAACCACCCTGCTGTGAGGAACTGTGTGTGGAATCATCTTACATAGTTTTACACATCTAAAAGCTCCCAATCTAACCTTGTTCCTTAGGTATTTTCTCTAATTAATGGAAAGGAAGAGGCAACATCCAAAAGTGAACTCTTACACATCTCTCAGAACTTGAGGCTTTGGGGTAGCATGAGAGAAATCGTACTGAGATGGTTTAAGACCATTTTCCATTTTTTACTGCCTGAATCAGTTATCACACTGATGGCTCTTGCTCCAGCTTTTCTGCACTAGTCACATCTTATTTCAATTTAACTCTCAGTATTTATGCTTATCAGAACAATTAATTATACTGGGTTTGTGTTGATCAGCCAATCACAGAATTTCACTCTTAGTATGGATTGGTGCTAGACAATACTCTACAAATATTTCCTTCTGAGATGTATATCAAAGACTGTCAGACTTTATAATTCATCACCGAATGGATGAACTTACTGGTGTAATTCAAAGAAGTCTACAAAGGCAGCATTTTCAAATTTGTTCAACTTTATTGTAGGAATGAAACTAAATGATAAAAAGCATCAAAAGGATCATTTTTCAGAAGTATAAAGTAACAGCAAATAATAGATTACAAGAGAGTACATTGTTGATGATGACTGGCTTTGATTGACACCTTTATAAGTATATACACTAAAAACACAATGATTTTGCGGAATTCTTATTGGCACAATAATATATTAAAAGCACAATAGAAGTTATACTATTATCTTATTACTCCACGACATTGAATCCCACCCCATCACAGGGTATCCTTAAGTGTGCCATATCTAAACAGCAACAAAATATTAAAGATTATATTTCTGTTGCAGTTCCTAATATAAAAATAAAGAATAATAACTACATACCATAAATGAAATCTGAAAGGTCAAAAATCTATATCCATACAAAATAATTGAATTTCTCTCCATTTGCATGCATGAATTTTAGCTGTAGTAAGAGACTTTAGCCAGAGTTTTTCATTTGTTTTTCATTTATTTGATTAATCAAATTTTGCATATATTATAAATTTCTTCAGTAGCACCTTTACCCAGATGATCTTTCTTATTCATTAAATACAGATGTGGATAATTTTGCTGAGTAATTTTCAGCATAATTTATTTTAACTATCATCAGTAGAGCTTTGGATTTTCATCAAATAAAGACCTGCTCATAAAATGAGACAGTTGCATTGCAACAAAGAAGTATTTATCTTGAGCCAGTAACTTAAAATAGTTTTTAAAGTAACCTGGTGTCCTAACATTATAAAACCAAATCTGGGTTTGGGTGTAAACAGCAGTATTTTACATCAGAGTAACTTAGTCCATTGTTATCTCTTCTGTAACAGATAAATAGAAGTTCACTGATAATCCAAATTAGATGCTCAAATTTTATCATGAGTCCAAGACATGATTTCAAAACATTTTGTTTGATTAGCATGCACTAGATGTAAAATATGTCAGTTGAGAGGAGTTTGCATTGAAAAAGTTGGCTAAAAAGATAAAATAGAGATCATTAGGATAGAACTGTCTGAGAAACAAAAAATACTACAAATGTGCACATTTTGTAGTACACATTTGTACGACATGTACAAATGTAGTTTTTTGATATTTTGATGAAAGGTCAAAGCCAGGAGGGATCAGTCACTTAAATTCTTTCAAAGAATATAATAAAAGAGTGGCCTGGAAAAACAAAACCAAGTCTGACATAAACCTAAAAAATATCCTGTTATGGGAAAAAAAAAAATTAATAGGGGTCAAACACATTGAATTCTCAAATCCCAGAACCTGAACAGGACAAAAAAAGCTTTCAAATCCCCAGTAGCATTGCAGATGTACTTATTTTTCAAAGATCTTTTGTAAAATTAATAATTAATAACAAATCAACAAAATCTTTTCACGTTTATCTTTTCATATACCAGTGACATGCTGCTGAAGGCACACTAGCTGTTCTTTTAAAAGGGATTAAGGATTGCTCAAAAGAAGTCTTATTTTAACTTGGAAGTGATTCATATGACCTTGTTGCACAAAAATTTATCACAGAACATATTTTGGGAAAAAATGACTGTTGCATTTTGTTGTGTACTCAACCAGGAAAATCACATCACAGACTATATATATGTCAGCAAACAAACTTATTCATTTATTTATCTTAGGAATACTCCAAGCCTGGGTTCTTTTCCAGTGATCTTGCACCATTTACTTGAAAATCATAGAATCATACAGTCATCTAGGTTGTAAGGGACCTTTAAGATCATTTAGTCCAACTATTGAAAAATGAGGCTAAACAAGACCTTGGAATATATTTCTTTCCGCACACACATGATTAGGGATCTAAATTCCATTTTCAACAATGAAAAGAGACTTCTACAGGTAAGGTAAACAACTGTAAAGTAATAAATAACTGCATCTCAGCTACTCAGTGTTACTTTCCATATACCTTTCCTTATCCCAGGGCATCCCGCAGAATACATGATGTACTGTGACATAGCTTACCTTAATAAAAGAGCATTAACACTGAGATTTTGACCAATCATATTTCCATAGAAAGCTTCTGTGGAACATATGATGTATAATGACAACTTACTGTCTGGTAATTGCTGATTTGTCAAAACTCTTAAGTTCCTAAATGCCCGCATCCTATGGCCCTTCTAAAGTAACTACAGAAAAATTTGCAAATGCAAGGGTAGATTTATTTTTTTAAAAAATAAGTTAAGGAAGATAAAAGCCTGGCTCCTCCTTACTTCAATAGAGGTATGACAAAGTGATTGCAACAAAGGGAAATCAAAGCAACAGACTCCAATTAATCATTAATACACCAAGGGGCTATTGGGAGTGGTCTTAAACATGTAAGAAAAGACCTTTTTTTTATTGTAGGGTAGATGTGAATGTAGTAGGTTGAAAGAATTTGTTTCCTATAGGGAGATACCACTGGAGTCTAAAAAACTTAAGAGAAACAGTCCAAAAGGCCTTATGTGTTTGACATACACAATATAGATGTATCCATTTTGAAAAAATAATCAACACTAGTGCTCTGTACCATGCTCTGCATTCTGATTCTCCTGTCCTGCCCCCTTGCAGTCCTTCTAGCTACTGAACCTAAGCTTGAAGAAACAAAGTTTAACAAAGTGTTAAGTGTATATTTCTACAAATAATTTTAGGGTCCTGTTAATATCTTTATTGACTTGGCAAATCTGCCCCATAGAAACCTTTTAACTCACTTACTCATTTAACAGTTTCAGTGTGCTTTTTAACTGTTTCAATGGGCTTCTTGTAACTGTGGTTGAGAGTTACAACATATAGGGGCTGAGTTAAATAGTCATTGTGATATGTATCTGCATTCCAGGGTCTAAATAGTGTCTCTTTGTTGACGGGAAAAAAGACAAGTATCTTTACATTTTGAACTTCAAACATGTAAATTACTTCTGGAGGAAAACAACAAATCCTCCTTCTGAAAAGGTTATATGTGTCCATGTTAACTTTTACGATAGTTTATCTCTGAGATAAACATTTGAAAGACAACAAGATTCCATTTAAACCTAAAAAACCACCTTTTTTACTGTGACAGGTCATCAAGCACTGAAACAGGTTCCCCACAGGGTCTGTGGCGTTTTCATCCTTGGAGAGATTCAAAACTCAACTGGACACAGCTTGGGCCACCTGCTGTAGGTGATCCCACTCTGAGCAGGGAGTTGGACCAGGCGATCTCCAGAGATGCCTTCCCTGTTGCTCTGTGATTCTGTGTTTCTGTGAAGTAGTCACACATAATCTTACCTCAACTTTTTCCTGCACCAGTGGAGTAGAATTTGTCCTATATAGCAGTACAATGTGCATGACATTTTGTAGGACAAGGAGCTAGTGGAAGAAATAAACTGTTTTTCTGGAAAATCTCAAGGGTTAAACCAGTCAAGCACATATGAGAGCAACATATGAGAGAAGTGAGAATGTTGTATGTAAATTATAAAGGTGACATCTCAAATATTTGCATACACTATCAATGTTTGGCAATTCAGAGGCACCTTTAAATGCAATACTGTCATAGAAAGTTCAGTCAAAGACTTGTCTCTTAGAACTGAAGACTCCAGCAAGCACTAGAAGGTATCACTGCATAAAAAGATGGACAAATCCTATGAAGTTTGATGTGGCATTCTGAAATGTTTAAAGAAAGCACTTCCACTTCTTCACAAAAGGGAAAGCATACTCTGTTTTCATGTTCAACAGTTTTCATGTTCAAATACAAGAGTAGCTTGCAAGTGATTTCAAGAAATTCCTAAATAAATAATCAGTGAAGATTCTTACCACTTTGCAACACAGGATGAGAGAATTGGAAACAATAAAAAAATCCTTAACAAACCAACTCAGTGAATATTGAGATATGTAAAAAGAAAGGCATCATAAATGAGACTAATGCAACTGCATCTAACTAAAGCATGACACTTTCTTGTATTTTCTTATACTAAAATGGAAAGTCTTTTAAAGCCAGTGGCTCTTTAAACCCTAATACTGAAACTGAAAGGTGGCAATCTGAGGGCAGCAAGAGCTCCAGTTCTGAAACTGAAACTGAAAAGAGACAACCCAGAGGCAACATTCATTCAAACCCTGATGATCAGTCTGAAAGAACAGAGCTCGAGGGCAAAAAACACTCAGACCCTGACAGTAAATTTGAAAGGAGAGAGCTTTAGGGCATGAATTGCTCAGGCCTTAATAATGAGCTGGGATGGACAGATCTTCAGGACAGCCCCTACTCAGGACCTGGGACTGGAAAGGTAAGGAGTTAGCAGGGGAGACTGTGTGCATCATACAGCCTCTGATAATGAGCCTCACTGAACCTCTGTTATAACCTAGCCATTACCAAATACTGAATTTAAATGAATGCACTGCACTGCGTACTAAAGGGTCTGGAATTAGAATGAAGTAAGGGCAAAAGCGGGAGAGGCAACGCAGCTCATCCAAGAATGATGCTACAGCCTTCAGTGTGCAAATCCAAGCTATCACTTTACATTAACAAAACTGACTGGTCAAAGAGCTTGCCTAATGCAAGATATGTCTAATCAAATGACATTTTATTTTTTCAGGATATTCCAAATCTGCAGTAAAACTTAACAAAATTGACTTTCTCTGCACAGTACATAGGCTATTTAACTGCATTTGTTTTGTTTTGTCTTACGAGTACAGTAATCACATCCAGACTGCCCAAGTTAGGTATCCTGGTATCTAAAAGAGAGATGCTTCTTCCCCGCTATGTAATCCTGAACTAAAAAAAACCAGGATCCTAAAATTCATATGTGAGGCAGTTGAGCGTTAGAAGCACCCTGGAGGCCTCCAGCGGGCAGCTCAGAGCCCCAACAGTGGTCAACTACCCTGGAGACAGTTTAATAAAGGAGATTTTGGAGTTGCACTCCTTGAACGTCCTCTGTGTTTAGCCAATTAGCACCTAATGCCATGAATACCCCCTGACAGCTATTGATAACCAAATCGTAAACTCTGGAATAAACCTAAAGAACTGCGAAATGGAATTATACCTCTTTAAATGCATAATTACTTTCACTGCGTGTTTTGTTCTATTACATACTGAATCAGGTTTCATTTTTTGTGTTGTTTTTTTTCCCTTTCTTAAAAAATACCTTCAATTAAAAGCATGTCCACTTTTCAGAGCCAACTGCTTTGGTTTTAAGGGGGTTTGTCACAAAATTTCAACCATTTCAAATGTATGCTGAGCATGCTATTTCTTCATAGGAAGTAATAATCTTCCAAAGCTTTATTCTCATTATCCGCAAACTATTTTCGGTTTTAATTTAGAAATGGAATGACTTGTAGATTCTTCCTATGTCCACAGATTCTCTTTTTCCCTTTAATGAGGTAGCAGCTGATGCTTCTTATTGGGAATGTCTGACTGTTCTGCTTCATAGCAATTCTATATATTCAAGAATTATGGAAGCTCTGTATGAATACATCCCACTACAGGTAGTGATACGGTTCTCAGATTTCCAATTTACATGTTTTAAATTAATGATGGTTTACTTTGATGTATAATAAAATGGGTAGTTATCACTAGAGCTAATTCATTATATAGTACTTTATTTCTGAGATTCACAGTCTTTCCATGTACAGGACACAAAGTAAGCAATTACAATAAGCATACATCTGTTAAGATATAAGGGAGCATTTAGAGTACCTAAACCAGTCTTTGAAAAGACAGTTATCGCCATGTCATTGAAAAGACTTGTAAAGAATGTATTTGTCATCTGAAACTGATTAGAAAAAAAATAAATTGGGAGAAACTGAAAGATGGAGCTTTATGAACAGAGTCATTTTTAATATAATGTGGATTTCATTCACTAGTAGAATAATAAAATGCTTAGAGTTTGAAGGGACCTTAAAGATCATTGAGCTCCAATGCCCCTGCCATGGGCAGGGACACCTCCCACTACAGCAGGTTGCTCAAAGCCCCATCCAGCCTGGCCTTGAACACTTCCAGGGATGGGGCTTCTACTACTTCTCTGGGTAACCTGTTCCCACCCTCACAATAAAGGATTTCTTCCTAATATCTCATCAAAATCTACCCTCTTTCAGTTTGAAATGGTTAGCCCTCATCCTATCGCTAAAATCCCTGATAGAGTTCCTCTCCATCTTTCCTGTAGGCCCCTTTTAGGAACTGGAAGGGCGCTATAATGTCTCCCTGGAACCTTCTCTTTTCCAGGCTGAATAACCCCATCTCTCTCAGCCTGTCTTCATAGGAGAAGAAGTGCTCCAGCCCCCTGATCATCATGGGCCATAGTAGTTTAATTTACACCAGTTCAGCACTGCCTTCAGCATTTAAGGGAAGATCAGAGATGTTTCCTGGTCTCCAACATAGCACTCAATAAATGTCCTTGAACATACTTTGCATCATTTTTTTTCTTAGTGTACAAAAAATGTGAGTATCTTTATCCTTCAGAAAAGTTAGGAACTGGCCTTTGGACTTTGGAGTCTTACCAGGTTAGTTGTAAGCAGAACAGCCAATGCAAATAACCTAGCAGAGGAAGAAAATCCACCTAGAAAGGGAACTATCATATACCTGGAGATTTTTACAACTTGCAGGGCTGTCTCATATTTCAGTGGAGAAACATTAAGCTAAGCATTTGAACTAGCAAAAGATTCGCAGTTGAATATGGCTATAATTACCTAGTAGATACACGGATACTACTTTAAATGACGAAACTTAAATATGGGCAAAGAAAAGACTTGCCTCAAATATTATCTGCTTTGTTGTTTTATCATCATTTACAATGATTAAAAATAAGTAAACACTACAGCTAGGGCATAGGATGAGGTATGAGGGCTTTTACAGGGAAACTACAACACTGAACAAATTGTAGTTTTCATTTAATCCATGTGTGTGTGCTTACAATGCTGAAAAAGCAACACAAGTGGAGAGTGTTCCCCATAGGTGAACAGCTGTGAATTACAAACCCATCATTCTTTCTCAGAATTGTTGGCAGTGTTCATCTTTAGAGTATTTAGGTCCTTAGTCAAAGTCAGCAGAGTTGGATCTTGCTGCAGTTTGCAATAGAAGAACAAGGAGAGTTTTAATAGGGTTAGGAAGTTTTTTCCAGAGTGTATATGTATTTTCATATGGAGTTCCTTAACTGCTTCTCTTAATTACTATTAATTGAAATCAATTGATTTTAATTGAATCAATTGAAATTAAGTTAGACACCAAAGCTCACAATGTTTTATCAAGAAAGAGAAATTAATTCATTACTAAGTGTATATCTATTTCTCTCTTACAGCATTCTGTACTGCTAAATATTTATCTAATTTATCTAATAAGATAAGATTTGTTAACTATTTCTAACTATGATAATTTTTACATTTTTGGTGTAAGTTATGTAATCATCTCTTTTCCTCTACTTAAAGGCAAATAATGAATATTTTACATAAAGTGACATTTTGAATGTCAGATTATACTGCAGTCTTAAAACTCTCAGTAACTAAAAAGCCACTGATACGTTATGGAAGTATTGAAAATAGATGATTATTATGTAACAAAGGAAAAG
Source organism: Scolopax mira (assembly GCA_004320125.1). Lineage (NCBI taxonomy): Eukaryota > Metazoa > Chordata > Aves > Charadriiformes > Scolopacidae > Scolopax > Scolopax mira. The sequence goes on from BJBW01003351.1 coordinate 55,912, forward strand.
ATATTTCCGAGTATGAGCAAGTCCGTGCTCTCTCTTTTATAAAAGAAGTTGATCTAATAAAAGACTTCAAAGCTGTAACATTACTGTTTGAGAAATGTTATGCTTGCTGCTTTAGTCAACAAAGCAAAATAATAACAGAATGCTCAAATACTTACTGTGATGCAAAATATTTTCAAGAGGCAAGAACTTATTTTTTAGTTCAAAGTAAGAGAAAATACAATTGAAATTGTGACTTATTGAAATCTTTGAAGAAATAAGAGATGTTATGAAGTTGCACAAATAAAGTCCAGTTACATGGTCTATCTATGCTAGATTAAACATCAATATGAAATTCTGAATCAAGGAATCACATTAGTGGAAAACTTAATCAGGATGTTATCTCAGACACTGAATTTGATATGGCCAAATATCAGACTCAAATATACCTTTTCCCAAATACACCTTTTAAAAATCTAAAACTAAAATTTTAATACAATACTGATTTAGTTCTATTGCATATAACAAGTAAATTGGGAACCAAGAGCACCAAGAGCATCAAGAGCAACCAAGACTGAAATATGATATTTTCTTTTCCTTAACTTTTTTATTTATATTAAAGTAAAAAATCCCTGGTTAGGTTTTAATGAAACCTAAAGAAAATGTTTTTAAAGTAAAAAAAATTAAATCTCACTTCAATTATTAAGATGTGAAGTCTTTTATTTGCTTTTTGCTTGCTTATGGGGGTACCTTCTCTGCAAACATCTCATAACACAGGAGATTTCAGTTAGGAAGATTTACAGTGTTGAAGCATTTGCTTGAAAATGTAAAATACAAAATCAAATACAATAGGACAGAAAAAAAAATATTTTATTTTGAATGGGTCATTTTTCAAATAGTGAATTCAACCCTTTAGAATCAACACAGAAGTCCATGTAATAAAATTTCAAAACAAATATAGTACACAACATATTGAAAAAGGCTTACCAGCTTTAACAAGAGCATTCTCTTCTTTCAGCAAACACTTCTCTGCAGCTTTTGAGAAAATAGATCTGTACACAAAACACTGCACTGCCTCAACAAACAAAGCAATGCTCGACATGAATTCATGAATAGACAGCAGCATTAGTGCCAATGTTCACAATGCACCACATGCTAACATTCAGCATTAATGTCTTGAATTAAAGCCTAATGAAGTCACTGGGAGTGTTTCCACTGAGGGCAGTGGAAAATCATGGATCAAGACCACAGTGTACAACTCAGTGTGCTTCTCACCAGGCTTTGCATCAGGCAATGCGACTCTACCTGCATTTGAACATCACCAGCTCAAGCTCAGTAATGCAAACATGTCTATGACTTTCTTCTAGCAGGAGTCACTAGGGATTTTAAAGATGGATAATTATCCTATCTGTTTCACAGGCAGTGAGGCTAAGTTTCAGGCTCTCCAAACTCCATCTCTCAATCTGCATAGTGTGTTTCTTCTTCCCCTGCTACAGCGTTTCCACTGTAACACTGGAAAATTAACAAATCCATTTGTTAGAAAAATTCTTCTGTTTGAGGATACAAAGAATGGCCACAGAAATATTGAAAAGTGTTTAATTATTGTGCTCTTAGATCAAAACATGCAATGAATTATTTTTTTTTGCCAGCAAAACCTCCTTAGAAATCAGAATAAAGAGTCTGATTGACCCATGCAAACGATTCCCACTGATCTGCTCTAAAGTATAAATTCCTCTCTTGACTAGCTGTTTAATAATTAATCTAATGTATGAGGTCTTCCTGAAGGTGGGATCAAACCAGTGAGCTGACAGGGATGGCAACGAAGCACATACAGATGCTGGAGATGACCGTGTGTATATAAAGTGTTAAAGGGAAGCACCAACAGAAAAAAAGTAGATGAACATAAGACATCCAGCATGGACTGCATTCCTTTGCAAATTATTATAGGTCTTGTGGTGAAATATGAAAAACTGACACAGTAATTGCCTAGATTTGTTTAAGTATTTCCCAGATCCTTCCCAGGGTAACTGACCATTAGCTTTCCTGCCGTATCTTCTTGTCTGTACTTATAGAAATAAAATTTAGATGAAGAACACATGCTGGGACACAGCATCCCCTCTCATGCTGTAGGTTATGTTAAAGACCGTAATAAGGATGTAATTAATTAAGATTTTCAGAAATGTATTGTTTTGTGCTTTATCAACTAATTAAAATTTATGCTGTATCAGCTATATAAAAATAAAGCAGAAAGACTTCAATCTGCCACTGAAGGAAGACAAAGAGGGCTGCTGGTAGCTTAGCCTTTCTGAAAGCTAGTCCATTTACAATTGGTATCTGAATTTGGTATTGGGAACCTGGCTATAGTTCCTCATCAAATATCCTTACATCTTCTATAATTCTCATTTGCTTTGATAAAGGCATACCAAGTATGTATGCCAGAACCCACCTACCTAACACAAGAACAAATGCAAAGAAGCCTTCTGTCACTCCTCAGGCCTCTTGCCTTTTTCCACAGCTCTCTGACAGCATCTTTATTAAAGAGTATCACCATCTACTTTCCTTCCCTGTCCAAATTCCTCCTTTTCCCCCAGCCTCAACGTTTCACTATGCACATGTAGATTATAGAAGGCAGCCTTAAACCTTGATTCAAGGGTAAGGCTGTTATAATTTCCCCTCCTTCTTCCATGGAAGATGTCAGTTATTTCTCAGCAAAAGTCCAAGAGGAATATTCTCACACTGCTGCAAAGACAGACTAGAGCACCCAAATCAAGCTGCATTACTCAGTAAGCATACCTCATCTTTAAGGAGTCATTTATTGCTGTTACTCCTGTTGAACATCCTTCTCTTCTATACAAAACTATAATTGTTTTATTTACAGTACAATTCAGTTACTGTGAAATCGGTGCATACTAAATGTACCCAGCACCTCTTAAAAATAAGGTAGCATCTAACAAGACATAGGGTTTCTGCCAGTTTAACTTCTGACAGTGTTTCCACTGGCTTAGAGTAATCTTTTTTTTTTAGCATCCAGCAATGGCAGAGAGAGTGTGAAAGTTGAGTGCTTGCAAATTAAATGGAAAAACCTAAGGAAGGCTCATTTTCTCTTGAAGCATTCTTGTGTGTGTGGAAAAGAAGATTTGCATGCATTTGTATTTGATAGAAATGACTGGGCAGGAGATAATATTGCTACATGAATTTTAAAGCTTTCAGACACCCACATCTCTAACTGTTTCAGTCCAATTGCTTTGTAGATAATGCACTATGTTTAACTTTTACTAGAACACCTGCTTCATAATGCTCTATCTTGACATTAGAAAATTAATTAAAATATATTAAATTCATAATACTGCATCATTCTGCGTAATGCAACATTTAGTGCTAAAGAGCAGCTATTGAATGACACTTCTGGTGAATGGAGCCAGAATGTCTGGTCATTAGATGATACCAGCAATATTTAGGTAGTAAACAGATGTCAAATGAATTCATCAATACAAATAAAAATCTGCTTAACAGGATCTAAACCCAATCTTTTAAAGCATCAGTAATTTAATTGTGCTTTCCACACACAAAGAACAAACTTACATTTTTTACTTGGAATGACCTTTGTTTTAGAATGCTACAACAACAAAGCAAGGAAGGGAGGAAAACATTCAGGAAAGCCTCCAAAACCAACATAATTCCTCCTTCCCTTGCGATGGGCTGCACATTGTCCATCATCTTTTGGACCAGCAGCACTCAGAAAACAATACTGCTATGATGACATCCAGTATAAAGACACACAACCCATTTCCCTGTTGATAGTGTTCATAAATGACAAGATTGGATGGAATGAACTAGAATATATTTATAAGTGAAGAAACATAATGTAATTAGACTACTCTGTTGCTTTTCATGTTGTGCTTTCTTCACTCTCATCCTTCCTATTTAAATAACTCCTATTTCCAGAAATGAAAATAAAATGAAAGCTTATGGGCTTGTTTGAATCTGCATCAGTTTTCTGTATGGTTCCAGGTGCTTTGCTTTATCTTCAGTGCTCAGTAATAATTAGTAAAAACTCAGCCCTGAATTTGGAAGCCAAATTTTCTATAACAAATACAGAGACCTGGATTACAAGAAAATCAGAATTCAACAGAATTAAGCACTGTGTAGTCTTAAATACTTATACACATTCCTTGTACTTCTTTTGTAAATAGAAGTAATCTAATCTTTTTTGTCTTACAGTGATTCTCCTAACATATCTTCCAAGCTGTTTGGACTTTTGAGTATGGTGACGTTCCTCCTCAACATGCTTTCAGGTGCTGAATCCCACAAAAGGAACACTTCACATCTCTGTGTAAATTTAATCGTCTATATATATTGGAAAAGACCTAAGTAATTTTCTCTAGATTATCCTACAGGAATTCTTTTCTGTACAGTAAATATGATTAAATTTTTTGGGCCACACAAAGCTATGGGCTTTTTTGTTAAACACACTTCCTTTTCAGCCATCTCACATCACCCACTTCTTCCCAATTTCTATGAGAAATCATAAGGAAAAGTGATTGAAAAATACTTGTTGGTAGCAAATATTGGGAAAAAAAGGGTTTGGTTTTTTTTGCAGGTAAATTTGTAATTTGATTAATTTATATACTAAAAAAATAAAATTTGTAAGTTTATTTTTTAGATTTTTTTTCTTTCAAAATTGTATCTTAAAAATTTAGTTAAAACCCAAGCCTGACTAATATGAATTTTTAGTTTTATTTCACTGGTGACTATTCAAAATGCTGCCTTTTATATATAAAAGGGTAAGAACATACAAGGATAAGAATGTAGTTTTGCTATTTCAGATTTGTGGAGAAATGGAGGAAGATTTTCCTTCCACTTCTACTAATTATTTTATTTAGTTATTGTTAGTCTTTTTACAGCTACCCGGAGTTGGCAACTTGGAAACAGCTAAATCACCACATCCCAATAAAGGGGGCCAAAATTACCTCATAATCTTGGCCGGTTGGGTTCAAAAGTTAGTATTCAGGCAGCATGGAGCTCTGGCTATATTTTTTTTCTCCGTATGCTCTTTGGGGTGATTTGTACTCTTTGAGGAAAAATATCTACACAGTGACCAATCTTGTCTTATTCTTTCACAGAACATGGGAGAGCTTTTCCCTTGACCCCCCAGTACTCCCAATGTGAATAGTCAGAAACTTGCCCAGAGAAAATTATACAGATCTTTTTTTCTCTCTCTTTTTCTTTTTTTTTCTTTCCTCTTTTCTCTGGATTCACTTGGTATTCTCTTGCTATATAATAGGCTGACCTACTTCTTTCCATTTAACATAGTTTTAATAGTTTCATCATGTACAGTCAAATAGTTCTTGATGTTGTCTATCAGCGTTGCTTTCATTATTGTAAAATTCTCTTTGGCTTGTCTATAATTATACTTCTGCCTCCTTCTTGCCTGCAATTCTTTAGACTACCTAAACGTCACCTGCATGATCCAGCTCACTATTTGCTTTAATATTTTTAAGCAAGTTAATGTATACTTTATCAATCTGAACTTCCTTGTGTAGTTAGTGTTTATCGTGTAATTCTGAATAAATTTCCACTGTGTAAGGCAGACAGGCCATCACTAAAAGGGAATGTTTCTAGCTGTAGTTTCCCAGTTATGACAATCACACTTTACAACACACCTTAGGCAGGCTGGCAAGGGACAAGGTGATCTGCAAGAGGCTAATCTGTTAGAGGACAGAATTGCCATTTTTCACAACTTTCCTTATTAGTCCTGAAGTGAATAGAGCAGGAATTGCAGACAAAATGAATCAAACAGGGTGAGATCGTAAAGACTTAAGGTTCAGGATGGACTGCTCGGATCCACTGCTAGCTGTTTCATTATTTTCTATTTACCAGACGTGGCCCTGGCAGCAGAATTGAGGACTGTTTCTCAATGATTCAATTATTAGCAGCAATGAAATATCCTTGAGCATGTGCTATGTCTCCATCCAGCAGTGAGCATCTAATTCCCTTCTGCACAACCAGGGAGCACTAACCACGCAAATAAACCTGTGCATTTGTATCCTCCCCAACTCCCCATGAAACTGAACCCAGAACTTGGGCTTGGGGAATGGCTCTAACCATGGAGACATTCCTGTCATGAAACACACCTTCTTGCATTTTAACAGAATGAGTGTTATGCTGTGTTCTGCTTTTATTTTAAAAACCTACTCTTAAAAAGTGGTTCAGTGATATCCATTGTGAATGACTGGGCAAATTCTGGTGCTCCCAGTGGGATATCGGGCTTGTACTTATCATCATTGTTTGCCTTTGGCATACTCTAGGCATCTACATGCTGGACACGGAGTTTTTAACTGGCTTTTTGCTGGTGCCCAACTCGCCTCCTACTCTGCACAGTGAGTCTAAGAGGTAGAAAAGGTTTCTAGGTCCTATTCAGGTAGTTGAAAGTGCTGATAGTGATATATGATACCTTTAATAAACATTAATTTGTCCATTCTTCCATAGACTCACATCAACTCATATGTTGATTATATATAGCATGCTAGAAAAAATAATAAAATGAAAAGAGGCCCACTGTGCCACTTCATCATACTCATAGCCTGGACTTTCTCTGCAGTAATTATCCTCTGAAATTTCAAATCGATTTTTAATTTTCACCTACACTTTCACTAAAAGGAAATACTTAAAAAGCAGGAACGATGCTATGGTCTACTATTTTTCATTCCTGATTATTTCCAAAATGACCATGATGGGAAGGTAAAGGATGCTTTGACTAAACTAGTAATCACATTTAGTGACTGTGTTTGTGGCCAACATCTGGCACTCTGGTACTGACTGCAAAGGTTTGCAAAGCTTTTCATATTCCCAGAAGCCCTCCTTTGAATATTGAGAGCTGACGTTCCAACACACTCTCCTCTTCCTGCAGCTGGGCCCAGGCTTGCTGACTTCTGCAAAATGGACAAAGTGCCCACAGTTTTCACATGACCCACACACATCGTAATTACTACAGTTACCCTGCATGGTTCTTGTTGACATGTAGATGCTGGCCTTAACTATTCAGGGCATATGCACAATGATTCAAAACATTCCCTAGCACACATCGCCAGCAATTCACTGCTGGCGTGCAGGAGGGATGTGCATGGGTGCGAACACATGCCCGTGTGTGTACAAAAATCCCTGCCTGGCGCCGGTAGTGATGCACTGGCCCTGTAGCTGATGCTGTGAAGCAGGAAATCCAATTATACCTAACTTGGCGTGCATAACTAAAAATGTTATTATTGGTCATAAAATTATCCAGCCCTTTTAAAAATCAAATCTATGAACTATGTGAGTGTACTCCTCGGGCTGACTTCATGCTGTGTGAGGAAGTGCTCCCTTTAATTTGTTTTAACTTTGCCTGCATTACGCAGGCCTCCTTTCAGTGTGAGAGAAGGTCGAGGGAAAGTGGCTGATTTTCACTGTAAAGTGTCTGGGAATTTGAGCTTAGGCAAACTTCTGCTGCTCCTGTGACTGCACAGAGTTTTTACAGTCTCTATATGGCATTTCCCAAGTCAAAGCACCACAACAACATCTATTTTCCAAATATGTCCTAAAATGAAATGTCACCACTTCGATGAACAGCTTCTGTAGCAAAACAGTGTGTGTGTGACCAAATGGCAACATTGTTTACACAAAAAATGAGCACAATAAAATGACGCTGAACAGCAAAATTTCATGTTACTTAAAAAAAAAAATCCCATTAGAGTCAATAGCAAACCACATTATCTATTAAAACCTTGAGCATATATAGATTCATCATCTTGACAAACAAGGTAGATGAGAGTTAACAAAGATCATCACTATTTATTGTGCTGTGAATTCCTCTCATAAAACTTCCATTCCAAGGGTAAAAGTCACCCACAGCCCCACAGTGGACAGAATGCAAACCATGGAGTTTTCACTGGCAAGGCAGGTGGACTCTGCCCAAAGCTCTATGATATCTTCCTCCTCTGTCTAAGAGAACTTTTATGTCCACTAAAATACTTTTCCCCAAAATTCAGCACCATGGCATTATAAGCCCTGACATGACTTACTTCAAATTTCCCAGAACTATCCCCCAAACATTAACTTCCATAAATGTATTTCAGGACACGAGTCCTTGTGGATGCCTGCACAAACTATTTTATTTGTATTTGGAGAGTGGAAAAAAAAAAAGTTATATTTGTGAATTTCCCCATGCTGCAAGTAAACCAGACAAGCTTAATGGTGCAGTAAAAAACATATTAATCAAAAGTTCAGGTCAGATTTTTATACACTGGTAGCAGAGGTTACAAATAACACATAATCCCAGTTGAGATTGAGTGCTTGCAAACTGACTGCTTTCCAGCTGCTCAGCCTCCCTTACTGAGGACAGTAAGATATCTCTCAGAAATCACAGCTGACAGTGGCAGTTGAAAGTCTTCTCAGTTTTGCTCACAATTCTGAAATCAGCTTTCCCTGTGCACTCATACATACATACATACATTTGAAATTAGTGTTTGTGACATAAATGCATTGGGTTTGGGTAATTGGGTACTTAAAGATCATTTTCTCCCTTCCTTGGTTCACACCTCATCTAGTACAAGCTCTGCAAATTGCCCAAATGTTGTGAATTGCTATTCTAAAAGACGGGCACCTTATCTGTTACAAAAAGCTGTTACCTTTTTTCCTTAGTCAGGCACGAACATTAAATATCATACAAGAAATCTGCTTATTCTGAAAGCTCATGGATTTTATTACCTTGGCAACAAAGTGATCTGTTCCAACTGCTTTTTGCTTCCAGTTTTAGAGGTTTCTGTGTCACAGAAAAAGCCATGAAGAGCAAATGAAAAGGTAACTGACCTGTACATTTGTACCAGTTTTCAGAGGGGAGAATGGACTGTGAAAATGAGGTGCCTGGTTGCTTAGAACCAGTGGCAGTTAACAGATGAACTGGATTAAATATAGATTCTCTATTTTGTGAAAATCAGTAATAAAATACCAATTGGGAATGGAACATTATTTTCAACATATCAACAGAATATTTTTAATTTAGAGAAGAAAAACAATAGGAAAAAACCAAAATATTTTTTAAAAATGAACCGTTTACTTTTTCACATCAGTTTTGTGATTTTTATTAACAAATAATCATCCAAATTTATTTGTCATCAAAGATTATTAGAAATATATATATATAAAAAAATCAAATCACTTAGTATTGAAGCTCCAGATACTCTCAATTTTTCTCAGAAGATTGTGGTGTTTGGTTGATTGTTTCCAAACAAGAAAAAACAAGTGACAGTGGCATATACCTCTAATGTTTCAGTGCTGTCATACTGGTATGTGTCAGTGACAGATGAAAAGCCTCCCATCCCAGCACAAGGATAAGATGGAGACCATTTCCCATGAGGCAGAGCCTGCATCCCTGCCCAGACAATGCCTCCCTCCCATCGCTCAAAAGCACGTTTCCAGGAATCTTCTCCTACTCAAATGGCCAGGGACTTGCAGCATGGTCTTTAAAATGTTGAAGGCAGCAGGCTCTGCTGAAAAATACAGCCAAAGCTTGATCTTTCTCTGAAAAACCACAACATACAAATGGCACAGTGGGCTTCTGTATTAATCATTTTGCTGTGACTATTATGTCAAGCCCAACAGGCTAGCAGATATTTTTGTGGGGTTTCTGTCAACCCTGCAAATTCAGTATGAAATATGAAAATCAAGCAAGGCTCTCTCCTAAGTATCATCAGGATTAATAAAAGAGTTGGAGAGGAAACCTGCTCTGAGTTGCAGCCTCATTGTGGGATACAGTAATAGAGCTAATTCATCCAAGTGGGCACAGTGAGGGAACCCTGTGGATGTCTTTCGGAGTGGTGCACCAGCCAGAAAATAATATCCTCACATGGTACTGGTTGCACTTGCAGCTAGTCTCCAGAAAAATAATAGAAACGGGAACTAATTTTCTGATTATTTTATACTGTTGAACATGAACTACATTTGACTGAATCAAACAGCTTGTTTAAAATTAACTTATGGTGCATTCATCAAAGAGTCAATATTTTTGAGATTTTGAAAATAAGAAAAAAAAATAAAAATGAAGTATTCAGGTTTACAAGACAAACCACAGAAGTGATGAGATTTTTAAGGTTAAGGAGTACGATATTTGAATGTTTTGGATAGAAATATGTAAAATGGCTGTAATTGCAAAAGTACTATCTCATGCCATGAAGTAAAGATTATGTGTAATTATCATTCCCTTCTTAAAGGTACTTGTTCAGGACTTCACTTAAGTTTAACTAAATTGCAGTTAAGGTTGTTTAAGTGTATGTTCAGTTGAAGTTGTGTATGAAATTGCTCAAAACATTGCATATGCGTTTCCTGAAGTCAAAACTGCAATGACTGCTGGATTTCAGCACGCTCAACACATAAGCTTTGTCTGCTATGTGGGCAGGGTCTGGGTTTTCTCTTCCCCAGACCATTAATATTTATGAGAAAAAGCCAGTAAATTTGACTAAGAGGGATATATTTTTGTTTTTCTTATCCTGAATATACAAAGGAATGAAAATAAGTCACCACCTGGTATTTAAATGGGAGTGAGACATTTGTCTCCTATAGGAGCTCATACAGAGATCTTACTAATAAGTTAGTCATTGAACTGCATTAAACTGCTTTCTATCAGCTCCCCCTCCTGTTGTTTGGTTTTGTTTTTTTTTTTACTATTTCTTTTCTGACAGCTTCTACATTTTCCTACCTTCCTTTTTAACATTATTTTAGGTCTTCTTCCACCTCCTGTTGCCCTTGTCGGTCAGAAGCAGCAGTTACAGGGGCCTACCTTTGCTCAATGCTCAGCTTTCTTGCCCAGACTGTAGCTGTAACCTGGCACCCTGCAAGAATTGATTGGTCACTCAGATCAAAACATTAAATATTTAAAGTGGCACCACACCATTCATAAAGTGAAACGTGAAGTGTTTGTTTACTCTCTGCTAATTATTTTAGTCCAAGCAGGCAGACTCAACTGCCTACATTATTAATTAAACCCCTAAAAATGAGCTAAGGACAGGAAATGTTCCTCTTTGCTGGTAACAGTGCTAAAGAGTAAGCCGTAATTCTCATTAGCTGTATGATAACATGAGCATTTTTTTCCCCAAATTGAGCCAACACAAAGCTAAACAAATCATATCAGTCTATATTTCCAAATGGTTTGAACAAAAGCTAACTAGTCCTGAAATCTCAGATGTTAACCATCTTTAGGAAGTACAACCAGTGTTATTAATTTACTTTTGTTTGAGGCTATCTGTGGACTCAAGTAGTAAAGACACATGGTGTCTAAAATAGCACGTTTCAAAGCAGATTAGTTGGACGATTATCTTAAAGGAAAATGGAAGGTTTCCCCAAAGGTCGTGCAATAGAAATATATGATAATCCACATGCAACTTCTACCAGTGGTCTATTTCTTTACAACTATATTTATATTTGCTATAAGTACATTATATAAAAACTCATTACTGGGTTTTGTGATCAGGAACACTGTACAGTGATGGAAATCACAAAAAAAACCCAAACATATTTGTGCTGAAAAGAACTGCACAGAAAACCCTAAGAGTTATATGTTTTGATACCTAGTTTGATGGTTTCATTGCAATGAACAGCCTGAAGCAATGCAAAATTCTGGAGCTGGGATTTTCAATGATGACCTGAAAGTCCGTTCCATTCTGTCAAAAAGTTTCACACAGTGGTCGAGTGCTGATTTGCAATTTAGGACTAGAAACACTCAAAACTCTCATTTTTGTTAGACACAGGGGGACAGATCCAAAGGGAATGGAAAAGACTAGTTATAGCATGCAAAAAGATGGGATGTATGTAAGCACGCGCGTCTGTGAACTGCAACTTTTGAGTGTTGCGGAATATAAAGCCTACCACTCTGTTGTGTGTCTCCACAGGACTCTGGAGCCTAATTATAGAGCTGTATGAAAAAGTTCTGCTTGTCAGCAGAACCGGCAGGGGGAAAAAAAAAAATCCACATTTTTGCACATTCACAGAAGAATAAAATATTTAGGCATAAAGTCATCATTGCTGCAGATGGACACTTACAGAACAAAAATGCATAATTTTTGTTCAGCTCTGCTTGTCGCTAGCAAAGCCAGAATACATTTGGTCACAGATTTAAAATACAGTTTAGAATTCCTCAATCTCTGACAGTGGTGAAACATGCTTCATAGAGTAGTAGGGGCTTAAGGCTGCAGATAAATTCAAGGTAGGGGAGCCACCCCAATATGAGCAGGCAGGGCTCCACCCAATTCGATGTTGCTGCTCTTGCTTACACCAGCATGGAATTTGCTCTGGATTCAGTCCTTCTGAGTGAGGATTAGCCTCAAAAGCACAATCAAAATTGCAACATGGGAAGATGTGAGGATATCTCCATGTTGCAGCAATGAGGAAAGAGAACTGGAAGAACCATAAGAGACAGGATGAACTGTTAAAGAAAATGGCAATCAGCAGTTGCTCATGGCCAATGGACTTCAACTGCACGCTTTGTTTAAAGGACACACTCTCTAAATGTATGCTCTAGGTGAGAAGAAGTGTATATAAAAGAGCTACTCTATACCCAGAACATGTCACTAAGGATCACTAAGGTATTTTAAAGATAAATATAAGTTGACAGGATGGTACGTACAATACCTCCGATTCCCAGTGGTGTTCAGGTAACAGCCTTTACCCAGTATATCAACAAACCTCAATAACCCAGATCAGTGCCCTGTGTGTGTGTTGTGTGACCCTCCATACGCCCCATAGATGGACTGCCCATTTGCAGGTACAGGGCCGTGACACAGAAGAATAATTTATGTGGTCTCTCTCCTTCCTCTCCTCACTTAGAATTGAACAGAGAAAAGGGGATTCATCACTGCACGGTCCCCACCATTTCCATACTACCCAACCTGTGTTTACAGCCTCTCAGCAGAAAGCTTGGCTCTTAAGCTGCAGTGACCTGTGCTTTCAGCTCTGGATAAGTGTTTTTCTCTTAAGCTTGTTAAATGCAGTGTGAATTTTATGTGGAAGTGCTTTTTTCTTATTTCTTTTTTCTTTCTTTTCCCTCAGCATCATCTAATTTGCAGTCCTTGGAGTGCTAAAGAGTCTCTTTAATGTATCTCAAGCCACAAGGACTCTGACTTTACTGCATTAACAAAATACATTTATTTGCTGCCTTTATACATGGCAATGGGAGTGATAAAGGGTTGTGTTCTCAGTACTTCCCTCATCTCCTTCTTTGTCTGACTGGCAATAAAATCCAAATTACAGAAAAGTCAAATCAAGCACACAAATTAAGAAAACTAATTTCATGCCAGCCAACATGTGGGAAAATATCAGGTGATGAGGAAATCAAAGGAAAATGGCAAAAAAATAGACTGAATTAGAGAGAAAAAATATTGTAGCTGAAGTCACAAAATCCAATCCTATTTTTATACAATACTAATGAATAAATTCAAAATAAAAATTAATAGAAAACACCAGAAATTTACTGTGATAGGACCTCCTGTCCACGGTCTGCCACATTTTCTATTGACTGAACTGCTGGGTCGTTTTCTAAAACAAGGAAAAAGGATTTCTTCCTATGTCTCTGAGGTGTCTTAAAATCTGTCATATGGCATAAAGAAGTAAAATAACTCTATATCCAGTGTGCTTGATCCTGAAAGTTGATTTTGTTTGGTTTAAATTAGTTAATGGATGGAGTTTTTCTCAGCTACTTCAAAGAACAAGACTAGATCAAATAAAAAAAAACAACTTTTCATTTTGCTTTTCTCTGTTACCTCATCAAAATACTCTAAAAACCCCAGAAATAATAACAAAAAGTCCAAAATCAGTGCCTTGCATATAGCTGTTTACAGTCTGTTTCTTCCACTGACAAAATATTCCAGATCTTATTATACCACCTACAGGTAGTTTTTAGAGAAATACTTGGGATCCCCTAAGCTGCTTAGTTACACTCCTGTAAGTTGCAAAAAGCGTGTCCATTACATTTTTTGGAGAGGTTTCTCATAACCCACATGTTTTTGACTTTAAACCAGTCCACACAAAACAGCCTGCTGTGTTTTCTGAAATCTTAGATAACACCCGAAACTAACACACAGTTGTTGAAACAGACAGTATTTTTAGTAAATATTAAAATTGTTCACTGATTATACTGTTTTATATGCCAGCTTTTATTTGATACAGAATATCAAATAGGAAGTATTATAATAATTATCATTTGAAGCAAAAAACCTAAAATCTGTGATATATCCCTTTTTCTCTCTTACTTGATTCTTGTTTACAGATCCTATAATCCTATGTATTCGTGCATGCTTTGTTTTTAATGTCAAGATATTTTTGTAAGCTTTGAAAGAAATCCTTAGCAAATTCCTTTGTATTCCTTTATTAATTGCCTTTACAACTGAAGTCATGCCCTTAAAAAAATATTTTGCAGCGCTTGACAGGAAAGAAATCTTTATAGTAACTTATGGATATTTACTGAAAACTTATGGAACTAACAGAAATTTTGAGCAAGTAACTTCTGGTGGTAAATTACCTTTTAAGGGTATAATCTTTAGTACTCCTACACGTTTAATGCTTCTCAACTCGCTCAACCTTTCTTATTTTCTAAAAAAGGATTTTGCTTTTTGCAAGGCTTGATTAACCAGTCTGTCTTGCTTTTACTTTGCAGAAAACATTCAAGAATTTAATCCAAATTCAACTGAATTATGCTACTTTGATGCTGCATATTTTCTGTTGTCGATTAATATGCCCCTTGTGCAAATATCCTCCTCCTACCTGATGCCTTCAGTAATGTCTCAATTCATTGTTGATGACATTCAAATTTCCTCTAGAGATGCTGTGTGAAGTCACAAACAGAGGATTATACCCATCAGTGAATGACACAGGCACAAAGTGATTGATAAGGTAAATAAATACTTAGGTGTTAGCAATCAGTCAGTTGTGATATACAAGGGGGAAAACAAGACTGCAGACATTTCAGCTATACATCATGTTTTCTAAATTATCTCTTTATGTGCCGATGGTCCTCTTAATAAATGATCCTCCCTCGTTATCTGATCTGTTCTACATTTTCAATTATGCCTCTTCTCAAAATCATGTAACAGTCAGTCTTTCTCAGCCAAAAGCTATTTCAATGTCCAGCCTGCATCTGCAATGTCCAGGCAGAGGAAATGCTACACAACTGGTTTTGACCTGAGAAGCTCTGCACATACACATCAAAGAGATATTATGGCATCAGAGAAGTCATGGCTTTATTCCCAGGTTTCCTGAGCTGAGTTTTATGTAAGCAATAATACATGACACTGCAGATCTTACAGCTGAGTAACATCTTTGAGCATCTTACATAGCACGAGACTGAGAAATCAAGAACTTGTATCACCTCAGATGTGCAGAAATCAAAAACTGAAGACTAAGGCCATGGCACAGGAGTCAGTAGATTATTTGGTTTCTTTAACTCATGACAAAACCAGAAAGTATTAAAAAGGAGAACTTATTTTCTCAAAGAATCTCAAGTGAAAGTCCATATACTTGTTTTTAATAAGATTTGATCTGCATGAGATTTTGAAAGCTGAGGAATGAATTAATTTAGAAAAGAGGTCTAAAAAGTACACATTTGAGAAGTAATTGTGGGCTTCTGGTACAGTCTCCAAACAAAATTGCAAGATGTTTTACAGCATGTAGCTGTGCCCATTAGACATGTCATAGCATTGCAGCTCGTGTTTTTTTTTTTCTGGTGTAGGAGGTGATCTTGAAGAAATCTGTACATTAGATAGTAGCATGGCTGTGAAACACAGATGTCGTCCCTTAGATGTAAGCTTCTCAAAGGTCAGAAATAACAGCAAAAAGGGAAGAAGAGCTCTTGAGTTAAGCCATACATTCTTTGATTCAAGGACCATTTTTTGTTTACAGCTTCTAATAGAATGAAAACTTGATTTATGACTCTAGTGGCTTGTTGCTATGATGATGATAATAATAAGATTTATACTAGAGTCAGAAGACTTTCTAATAAACCAAAAAATCTTCTATGGCAATCAGAGTTCTAATCCAAACACTATTTAGTATGGACTTGTGATGTGAATTAGATAGTTGAAGCAAGTTTATTTTAAAGTGGAACCTGCATTTTTGTAAATATATGTACAAAGATCATAGAATCATAGAATAGTTTGGGTTGAAAGTGACATTTACAAATCATCTAGTCCAATCCACTTGCAATAAGCAGGGAAATCCACTTGCAATAAGCAGGGTCATCTTCAACTTGCTCAAAACCCCATTCAACCTGGCCTTGAATGTTTCCAGAGATGGGCATCTACTACCTCTCTGGGCAACCTGTGCCAGTGTTTCACCACCCTCACTCTAAAAAATTCCTTCCTTATACCTAGTCTGAATGTCCCCTCTTTCAGTTTAAAACTATTACACCTTGCAACAGGCCCTGTTAAAAATTTGTCCCCATATTCCTTATAAGCCCCCTTTAAGTACTGAAAAACTGAAACAAGGTCTCCCCAGATGTACTTACATGTTATGCCATGATAGAAAAATCTACAATTTACATTTGCAATCAGTGAACTGTGCATCAAAGTAGCTTAAATAGTAGGAACAGAACTAAATTTGACCTTTTTTTTAAGGTCTGAAAGTGTTTGTGCAAATTTAGATACAATCTTTAATATCATTAATTTGGTCCAGAAAGTGGGCTTTATAAGGATAATATTCCAGGCACTGAATGCTTGTAGAAAAAAAAAAAAAGGTAAGCATAGAAAAACAAATGGAATAGAATTTTAATTTGTTTCTACATCCAGAACTTCAAATGCTTATTTGGAATACAACCACGTTTTTGCTTGCTAGCCATACTGACATTCTTATACAGGAACAAGACAGCTCATGAAATTTTCAGTATTTTCTATTCTATCCCTTTCAGAATCTGTCCATCTTGTCCCCCATCCAAGCCATCAGAGGAATAAATGTAAAGGTAAATGAATAATCCTGATTACATCACAGTAATATGCACATGACAGTGTTCCAGCATGTTCAGAACAACTTTTTTGAGTGACCATAATACTTAAATTTTGTAAAGTGTTCTCCGTGAGAATGACCTCAGAAAAAGAGGTAAAATATATGCCATGATTTTGTTGACTCATTTTCATGTGGTTTTGGTCATTACACTCCCGGTCTATTTGGAGATCTGCAAATAACTGAGAGCAGACAGCATGTGGAAGTCTGTGAAGTAAGATAATGGGGATAATACCTGGTCATCTTTCAGAAAAGACAATGCATGTATACTTAAACAGGTAATAAATAATCACTTTTTCCAAAAGTAAATTTCTGTCAAGCTCTTTGCCAATTACTACTTAGCTTTGAGAGCACATTTTGGGGGAGATTATTGCAACAAACACATCTTCCAGCTAGTGTTTTTTACGGCTAAGCAGGAACTATGATTTTTAAAGTTTAGTGTCTGAATGTCTTCTCAAAATAATACCATGCGTATCGATTAGCTTCTTCAGATACTATGACCACAAAGTCTTTTTCATTTACCTGCCCATCTACCTGTGTAGCTACTACTCTTGGTTGAATGCATAGCTATAGCAGGTTTGTTACAACCTATAGCAGAGATGTTATAGCCATGGGGTAATGTTCCTCACCTACTTAATGAAGATTATAACCCCAATAAAAATAAAATGAGGTTTATGAATTCTTGCAAAGTGATGCTATTTGGTAAGGGAAGACACCAAAAAGACTGAACTGATGCTATGTCTACATCGGTTAGAAAGTCATACATTTAGTCTCGATCAAAATGATGGGGCTAGGAGTCCCACTGGATATATAGTAAATCTTCTGGCTATTAAAAACTGAGCATTTCTCACTCACAAGGAGTCTGAAGCCATGCTCCTGTATGTTGAATGGAAAGTTGTCATCCTTTAACCCTCACAGTAACTGTGATGAACTACCTTCAATGTTTGCCTGCTTTTAGTTCCAGCAGCAGAAGGTTCTCCAAAGATATCCTGTTTTAACACCATTTACAACAAAACCTTTAAGAGCATACTGAAAAAGGAAACTCCCAAAAGAGGTTTCTGATGGATGGAAAGAGTTTGATGCATTTTCTATTTCTAGGTATGGGAATGGAGAAGAGTTATCAATTTTTCCCGAGACTAACATGTAAGTTTGGTCCCAAAGGAGATGTAAAGAGGTAAACTATGGTGTTGGTAACTACCACATGACAGCATGAATTACTCTGTCATTCTGACATAACCTCATGGCTCTGTAAGCTTAGGAGCTAGTTTGAGTGGATGCCTGCACAGAGTAAGTACAGGCGTGTGTGATCACAAACCTCATAGATGGTAATTCTAATGGTTTTTTACATTCAGAGTATATAGAATCTGACATCATATTCCCTTGTTATACATGCATTTGCAACACCTGAAACTTGATTTGTGGTCTTTATGAAGTACACTGAGAAATCATCCTGAACTTCCTTTTAGAAAGCAGCATATATGCAAAGATAACATTTTCTTATGATTCATACACTTTGGGATATTTTCATAAATAAACCAAGAAATTATTTATAAAACCAAACAGGTTACATTTTCTTCCACTAACCAGAAAATGTTACTGTTCCTTCCAGCTTATAAAGACACAGAATCTTTACTCTGATATATAGTATATGTGTGTACAAAACCAGATACGTGTACATATACACACATTATGAGTCTTTGACACCTTAAATTTAAGTAAGATTGGATTGTATTTATCTTACCAATTTTTAAAAATTTCTTGATTTTTTAAAAGGCACTGGCCCATAATGTAGTGTACTGATCAGAATTGCTTAGGTGATAAAACTCTGTATGGACTCCATCACTTCCAGAGAGAGTATTTTTCCCTTGTAAAGTGCTAAGAAGTTGGCAATACAGGGTGTAACAGACCCTGAAAAAGCATAAGAGAAGCTATGCACAGAAAGAAGAAAATAAATTCTGTGAAACACCTACCAGTATAATATTAGCAAGCGAGTATCTATTTGACACTGATTCTTGGGAATGAGGAATGCAGTATAAAGTGTGGCGGATTTCAATTTATTATTTTAGAGTTTGAGAAATTGTCCAAATGATTGAGGTGGTTCTGAAATCAAGAGAAAGTGCAACACAGAAGCAGTTCTCAGCAGCATATGGAGGGAGCAGACCAACAGTGGCAAACTACGCAGTGAATTCAGAGGAACTAAAATCTGTGTTGCAGGCTACATGCAGAAAGACAAAATCATTCAGAAGAACCAATTTTTCAAGACCACTGAACCAATCACCTCAAATAGCTCAATGCCAGACCCTTGGCATGTATATCTTTAACATTTTGTTTCCAATATCTTTAGTAAAGACTTGCATTAATTACTTATAATAAATTTTCCTATCATTAACCTAATCAGAAAACTTTCAGTGTGCTGAATCTGTTCAGTGGAACATGTTTTTCTGTATTGCTAGAAAATTGGATTTATTTTTATTTTAACAAGTCAGCTTTATAACAAGAAAGAAAGAAAACTGGATCTCAGACCGAGACTTAAAGTATCATACTTTTAACCTCCTCCTTTCATCCAGAGCTCTTTACCTTTACTGACACCCTCTGGTCTGTCTCTAAGTCAGGTTTGAATTCATTCCAGCACTCCTTCCAAAATTTACTTTCCAAATCAATATTTTGTGGAGCATAGAACCGGACATTTTCTGAAACCCCTATAAATCATATACTGATTCCCCAATAGTTTACCATGTCAGCAATTTATTCAGGGGACTCAAGCAGATTTTCCAGTCATGACCTTCCTGTATTGAATCTATGCTGACAGTCCTCTAAGTTATGCATTTCTTACAATTGCCCTTTATTATTTTCTAACAGCAGAGTTTTCAATCATAACTTTTATCTTAGCTGCAAGGATATCATTCCTCAAGATCTGTTTTCAAAGCTGCATTCTTCCAAGTTCTCGACTATAATTCAGTCACTCCAGAGTTTTTCTATTTTCTGTTTTCATTCTTAGCATCTGCCCCGGTTATAAAATGAAATTAAGATCCCCTCCCCTGACATTTTAACACAGAATTCAATGTATGACCTTCAGCTTCATACTGACCAACAAACTTAAGATCTACAGTCTTAGTCTCCAGACCATCTATAGCTATCTTCACATGTTTATGTCACACTCTGCTAGCTCTGACTTTTTGTATGGGCATTTTTATAAGTGTATGAAACAGAAGAGCTGCATGTTGAATAGTCCACTTGTTTATTTAGCTGGGATCACCTTCAAGAATGCTTAACGCTTCACCTTTTTTCCTTTATATATTTGTTGTCTTCCAGGACTTTGTCTTCTTAACTACATCTCTTAATCATTCACATAGCTAAAAGTATATTGCCACAAAGGGCCACGTGAAATATTGGTACATGAATTATTCCTCAGTTACTTACTGTAGTTCACATCTCAGTTTTCTGTCTTCCTTTTCGTACACCTCACGCTGGTAAACAAGTGTCTTCCCTCCCAACAAGACAGATATTGAAAAGATTTTGGGGTTTTGTTTGTTGAGTTTATTTTTTTACTTGAAACTTTGCAGAGAAATTCTACAGTAATTAAAGGCAAGTTATGAAAATCTATTTTTACAGATTCTACTAGATATTTTTATAGCACTTTAAAGTAATGGCTCAATTATTGCTAATTCTTTTGATATCCACTGCAATAATATTAATCATGATGAACTGATTTTGTGTTAATATTGATTGCCATAAAGTACCTCTGAAGGAGGTCTAATATAACTCAGCAATAATTAATTGCACTTTTATTAATTGGAAAATGTCATCCAAATTTTAATTATCAGGAATCCCCCTTAGCTTTTGGCTAACAGTGAGCATGTAATTTACTTGTAGTTTCAAACTTTAGGGTCTGATCCAAGCTCACTGAAGACAAGAGGAATGCTCTAACTCCTTAGAAAAAATTGGCATTGGACTCTTCATTAAAAAACATTACTGAAAATGTGTCATTCAAAAAAAGTATTACTTTTAAAATTAAAACAATGAAGAAACTTTGCAAAAAAAGTGACGTTAAATTTATGAAATATTGCTACACATAGAAAACTTTAGTCCTAAGCGGTCACATTACACCACCTTGTGCAACTTCTGTCTTATGAAGTTCTGTGCTCAACAGGAATGAAACATCTGAGGAAGTACAGATACGGTAATAGATGCGGATTTTTTCTCTGGGATAAAAATCTTAAAAACACTGTTACATGCTCTGTGTAAGAGATGTAACTCTCCTTTCGTCTTCTTGACAGCTCATAGACATTCCACAGTCTTATCCACTGTCCTCATATCAGAGAGGAAAAATCAGTACATCTTTAGGTAATTCCACCCCTCTGTCTGTCAGCAAAGGAGAACAGCCCAGGCACCATACTTCTCTAATTCAGGAGGTAATTGTTTATCCCAAAACCAAGTACTATTCTGAACTTCCTAACAACACAACTTTTAGTGCATCACTATAAACTCAATACACTAGGTTATTTCCTTTTTCACATCAAGTATTAGCACGGTAGCTCTCCCAAACAAACAAACAAACAAAAAATAGCACATTAAAATAAGCATTCTTTCCCTGGAGTATGTATTTTTCCTGAAAGCCCCACATCTCTCTTCACAAGTCATTCACTGCAGTAGTTTGGTAGCTAGTTAAATAACAGAAAGCACAGTAGATCACAGTAATTTCTGCTTCAACTTTTCGGCTCAATTATGACAACAATTTCAACGTAAGATTCAAAACAAAAGCAAAACAGATAAACCCGGAGCAGGAGCCCGAAAACGGGATCTCTCACCATCGCTGGCTGCCCAGAGAGATGCCGCGATGGATATTACAACAAACAATCCGCACACACTCCGAAGTCTGACCAGGGAAAGCAGTGCCTGGGCTGGGGAACGGCAGACACTTACCGCTGCTGTGGCACCGTCTCTCTCCCGCCCTGACTCAGTCTCTCTCTCCCATCCTCCTGACAGCCTCAAATATAGCAGTCCCTTATGGTGCTGAGCCTGTGGGGAGCAGAGGATTGCAGAGTTGGGGCTTTTTTTTTTCTTTTTTTCTTTTTTTTTTTCAATTTTTCAAACCATCCAGCGGTAGTTCTCCAGACCCGACCGCCTCTTCTCCTCCTCCTCTTCCTTGCCTGGCTCACTGATGAAGAGCCCCAGGTGAAGGCATCCGCGCCGGCAGCTCCCGCCAGCCCCTCCCGGCCCCGCCGTGCCCCCTCCCCGGTGGGGGGGACCGAGGCACCTCCCCCGGCCGCTCCCGGGGGTGCGGTGGCGGCTTTGCCCGCCCCTGGCTGGACGTGGTGGGGTGTGTGTGTGTTGATGTGTGTGCCGCATCACATCGCCGCCAGCGGCTCGCCTCTACCCCTAAGCTGACAAGCATCCCCCCTCCTCTCCTCTCTTCCTCCTCCTCGGCGCCTTCCTCCCCGGTTTTCTCCTCTTCCCCTCTCCTCTGCCCCGGAGCGTAACGGCAAAAGGGCGACCTGACGAGCGCTCTCCCCTGATCTGCTGCTCCTCTCGAACCCAAGCCACCAGCTGTCCCCAGAAAACACTTTCTGTCCCCATCCTCTCCCTCACACCCCCCTTCCAGGTAGATGTTATTTTTTATTTTTTTTCTTAAAATGTATTTTGTTCGCCTCCAGTGATGATGACCCTCCTTCCCCTGGGTGCCCTGCAGAGCCGCCTCTGCTTCCTGCTCCGCACCCGCGCAATCTCCGCCTTTATACCGCGGTGGCTGTTGACTGGGAAAAAACCCGGTGCCGGCAGCCCCATCCCTCCCTCGTCCCTTCCCCATCATCCCTCCGCTTCCCACCGCAGACCGCTCAACGCACCGCACCTCTGCGCCCTCCTCCCTCCCAGCCAACCCCCGCCTCCGCGCCGGCACTGCGCGGGCCGCGCAGCCCCCCCGTTGCCGCACCGCCTCCGCGGCCGTTGCGCGGGTGCGGAGGCCAGCAGGGGCTGGCGGCGCCGCGCGTTCCCGTCCGCCTTTTCCGCGTTCCTCAGCCGCTTCGTGCTCATCCCGAGCTGTTGGTGCGCGCTCCCGCTCTGTGCCTTTAATGGCTCCCCGCAGGAGCCGGCCTGACTTTAATCCTTTTCTTTATTTCTTGTGGCAATGACAACTTTCTGCTTTAACAGTTAATACTGCCTCCGTCCTTCTATACTTTTCTTTCCTTGTCTTTTTTTTTTCTTCTTTTTTTATGGTTTTGTTTTGTTCCTTTTGCAAGTAATTAGGTTTCCTTTTTTTTTCTTTTTTTTTTTTTTTTAATTTATGGATTAACTTGATAACGGTTATCTAACTCTGTTCTATGCGATTTTTCTTTACTTCGGCAACTTCATTTCAATTTGCTTTTGCTTGTTTATGTTTTCTGAATCTGTGTGGTGTACAAATATATGTGTATGTGTGCATTGTTCTTTACTAATTTCTCTTTGTATTTATTTATTTTTCCTTTCCCGGGTATTTTCTAATTAATTGTTAGAACCTGTCCTGTATTTGTTTTAGATTCAAGGGGAAGAGGAATTGTTTCATCTTGGAATTTGCTGGGGGTTCTTACACAACTCTTGTCTTAAATCTTGGCAATAAGAATGTGGGGTTTTTTCTCTGTATCTTTTGCTTGTTTTTGTATTGAAGCCTCTAGCAAGATAAGTTATCAGTGATGAGTGAGACAGTTTTATACACTTTCATGGTCTTGTATACTATTTGGAATTCTGTCAGAGGATTTACAGCTCAACGTCATGTTGAATAAATTCCGTACACTATTATCTGTGAAGATGAGCTGAAAAGAAAAAAACCCCTCACTCTCAATTGCTTTTTTCATTATTTAAGATTACAATTTCTGTTTATTTATCATCATCTATCATTGTCTTAATTATAATAGTGAAAGAGTGAGAATGAACATGCCATCAGAAATGGACTTTGTCTGCATACACTGTCCCATACAAACACAGAAGAAGGTTGTCTCCAAGCTTCCTCTGGAAGGATCTCTAGGCGTATTTCTGTTGGGCCAGTAATATTGCAACTTGACATATCAGAGCTTCTCTTCATTGACTCAATTTGAGAAAATGATCATCTGGTCATTATTTCCAGTGTTACTAGGTTACAAGACAGCATTTAATCAGAAGCCAGGAATAGTGACTGCATTAATTCTGATCTTATGAATAACTTATGAGACTCCATTTCTCAGTATTTCCAAAGTGAATGTTAAAGCCAGAAGCATTTTTGCTAATAAATGGGGTTTTTTACATACATACATACATACATAGTTATTTATGACAATAGTGAGGAATTACTTGCGAAGAGGTGACTTTCAATGGCTACTTGTTTTAACAGGAAGAGATGGAATTAAAAGAAATACAGATTTTTTTAAGTCATAAAGACTGGACTTTATGGCTTTTATCTCCCTTTGTGAAGCAGGGTTATTTTTAAAGACCACTATAAGGCAGACATGCCATACCCATTAGGCAACATTATTTTTGCTTTTTGCTCTTTTACTTTGAGTTCTTGTTAAGGTACACATTTATTTTGAATGGCACCTTTTTATGTTTGCTTCCTTCTTTCTAACTTCATATCAGCAATATTTCTACAAGGACATAGTTTTACCTTTTCCTTTAATATAATTAGGAATGGACTGTGTATGTATGAGTACCAGTTTTATCTTCCCTTCAAAACGAAGTGGTATGCAGCTTTTAAAATTGCAGGTTAAAATTTTGATTGTGTGTATCCTTTGCAAGGTCAGTTCTGGTTTTACTCCATCACTGCAAGTTCATGAGCTGGTTTATGACATTATGTTCAATGTTTAATGCATAGACAGTGAATTATATTCACCCCTTTGTTACAGTATTATCGTTGCTATAGACTTTAGGTCAACTTAGCTGCATTTTACATATCTGATCTAGTTGTCTAACCACCTCCGTATAAATGCCTTAATCTCTCTATCTCGGTGTCCCCAGTGGGCAAGCAAACAGATGCAGCACATCTGCAGAGTTTGAGTTGTTTCTGAGCTCTTCTCTTATTTGTTTTGCACATCTTTCCTTTTCACTCGGTCTCTCATCTTTTAAGCAGAGCATAATGTATTCTTTTTCTTTGCCACACAGAGAGCTGCCTGAGCAATACCATTATTATTGGGATATTTCTTAACCAATTACAATATATAAGCAAAAGATAGGGAGTACATTTTGAAGAAAATTTGCACAAATTTCTCCCCCACATCTGTGTTGGCAACAGCAGTGGGGGTGTAACTTTAGAGTAGCACGAGAGCCTCTCTCTCTCTTCGCCTCCACATTTATAATGAGTTGTTCCTTCGGGAATTGGAGGACAGTATTTGACAAATCCTAATTTTTGGAAGGTATGCATTGTCCCTGTTCTAGTACATAAGTGTATAATTTTAGTGGCAACCACTATATTTTGTCCTCCCCTAGAACATCTGTATAGTCTCATTCAGTTCCTTGTGGCTGCATAATTTGAGTTATAAGAAAATTTTGTAGGGGGATAAGCAGAATTATGTGTAAATGTGACACATAATTCTTCAGGCCTTCGGCAAACAGCAAAAGATTCAGAGCCTACCATGCAAGCTTTCAGTTATAGTGCATAATTAAAAACTGGAGATGTTAGCAATGGGAAGAAGTTGCTGCATAAAATAAATAAAAAAAGACCAACCTCTGGGGACTTGAGTCTCCTAAATTTCCAAAAGTGCAGACAGATGACAGCTGGTCCAATGTAAAGACTGGGAGAAAGTTATTCTATTTTAAAAAAACTTTTGAAGTAGCAGCATGAAGCATGTTCCATATCACAGCCTTATATTATGCCACAAGCATCTTTTTGACTCTGCAAGAGAAACCTGTAAACTGAAAGTATTGTTGTATTGAACTGTGGTCTAAGAGAGAATGGCAGAGCTGTACTGCAGTTACTCAGGAACTTTAAGGATTGTGAGGCCGATCTGTTCCTTGATGGAAAACCCCGGTATAAACTTCCACTGCTGCCTGGTTGAAGAGAAAATGGTCTGAGAACTACACATTTTGATATATCCTGGTATAGGCAGTATGTTATTAACAAAATAATGATCATCGAAGAGGCAACTAGAAATGCTGTGACATTGAGACAGGCTGGGAGTTCCCTTGTGTCTGCAGAAGTCACAGCCACTGGGAGAGTTATAGGGAAGCAACAGACGTGAATATCTTAGCCTTATACCAAACCCATTTATACACTGATTCTCCACTGAGTGATGTTGGCTTTGTGAGGAACTTTGTGAGGTCCAAAGAAAACCAGAGGAACAGTTTCTTAAAAATCAGTCTCCTGGCTACTGACAGAAGCAGGATAAACGGACCATCAGTAAGGGTTCCTCTTGCTTTTCTGTGCATCCTTTATGCAAATGCAATGAAGTTTCAGAGTAAAGATCAGAAGGGATTTGCAGATTCATATTCTCTCCTGGCTTTCCTAACCTTGTGAGAGACAGACCTGGAACATCTGTTATGAGATAAAATGCATTGCTTTTGATGCTGTGATACAACTGTACTAGTTAGTATGCTGGGAAAAGCAAACCCATAATTTTCCTCATTCCTTCCAGCTTGATCTTCACCATATGCAGAAGGATGTAGTGTCCCCTGGAGACTTGTTTCAGAACATGGAGCAAAGCTCCTACTGCACATGGGAGCAAAATGCACAAAGGGGTAAAGAGTGGAAAAAGAATAGATGTGTTTACCACTCTAGCCATCCCATGGTAACATCAACTGTTCAGATAGAGAACTATCCAGATAGAGAATAGTTAGGGGATGCAGTGAGTGATAATCCTTAAGGTAGGGAAAAACAAAAAGGGAAATGAGAGGTTCTATAAGCACCACAGAATTTTAAAATAACAACCTTTAATTATACGTGAATATTCTGGCAACAAAGAAAAATGCATAGTAACAAAGATAAAGTCCAGAATCTTCCTAATCCACATCTCAGAAGAGTCAAGAGTAGGAAGGATGAAAAGATTGCCTTCCATTCAATTACAGGATGCACAGAGTCCATTCCATTTGAATGCAGACAGAGGTAGATACTAAATTTAGATTCTTAACTGATATTTCGACACCTAAGTATAAGTGGCCTGATTTTTTCAAAGATGTTGAACAATTCCAGATTCATCTGATTTTTCTTGGTACTTATGAAAAAAAACAGACTCTTCTGCTTAAGTATCTAACAATGGTATTTAATTGGTATTTAATGTTATATAATGGTATATAATTCTGCCCTTATAGACCAGAGCATTACAGTCTGTAAAATATTTAAAGACACCATTTTGCCTCTCAAACCAAGTAACCCCTTTTCCATTATGAAAACAGAAAAACAGAAAGGGAAATTATATCTATAAATCACATCCTTTTTTTTTTTTTTTTCTGAGAAAATCCTGGTTATTCTCAGATAATTCTGTTAATCTCAGACTGCCAGAAGTGTCAACAATTCTACTTGAGTTCCTGACCATTCTGTTAGCCCATAGAAGAAAGCATTTGACAGTGAATGTCTGAAGCTGAGGGAGTTTGTAGTAGCTGCAATTAAAATAGCACAAATCAACATTCTCTAGTTTACCTACCTGCCTGCCCAAGGGGACTAAATTCAACATTTGACTTTCCCTTTGATGTTTTATCCTTTATATGACAGTTTCCTAGGAATGGCAAATTTTGAACACTCTGTATGAAAATAATACAAACAAAAGCTAGAATGAGGTTATTTCTTCAAGTACAACTGGAAGAGCTTGCTTGACTCCAGTATTAACATGCTGAGCACTTAATAATTCTAGGTATGGAAAGATACTAGGTATTAATTTAATAAAATAAATTGATTTAAGCTAATAATAAATTTTATTGATGGCGATTTGGCAAGTGAAAGCACAAATAAAGATGACTTTGGAACCTTTAAATGTTTTCTGAAGAAAGCACAATTATCTGATGACCTTTCATGTTAAGAACCAAAACCTAACTAAATTGAACTGAGGTTATACCATATAATTTATGAAATATATACATAGATTTTAGTGTAATGCACAGAACATTAATTATAGAACTTATTTCACAGCTGTTCTATGAAAGCTCAAATAAAATGTGCCTACAATTAAAACTGAGTATATACTGACTTCATTAACTTAACAGCTGCACCAATAACCGATATCAAGGAACTTTGTTAATGTCTTGATACCATCTGCAACAATCAAAACTATTGGGTTTTAATGCAGATGAGGTCTTACTAGTATTGTGATCACAGCTACCATAATATGCTTAATATGCTTATATATGCTACTACGGTGAATTGATCTATTTCAAGGGAACTTCAAGGGTTATGTGCTGTAAGACAGTTGCCTAAACACAAGTGGTTTTGCCAGAAATAGAAATTCCTGGTGGCTTCTTTCCAGTACTCATGCACTCAAACATGAATTTCTCACGTGCCTAAACAAACAAATTCCAGAGCAAAAATGGGGGAGGAGGCAGAAGTAGCGTAGGAAACTTTTAAGCTAACAGTTGCTTTTTAATGTTTTGACATTGCAACTTGCCATTTTCACCCATGTTTCAAAGTGTAACTTCCAGCTTTAGAAAGAATAAAAAACAACCACCACCCAAAAAAACCCAAACCTGAAATCCCTTCATACAGAATCCTAAAGACATTCAAGCAAATGTATTAGTTGGGTTTTTTTTCAAAAAATCTGCTTTACAAACTTTCTAAGACAAAAGCATTAACAGATAACAAGAGGCATAAAATCATACATGAGCAAGGTGTGATTCCATTGAATTTATACAGCACTGTGTCTTCAGTGGTGGGTTCTTCTCCAGGCCCTGTTTTGAGGTGCGTACTTAATCCCTTCTATCTGCTCCTCTGAGTTTTTATAAGCAATGTCCTAGGTATTGCAATCTGTTCATTACTGCAAATGTTTAAGTTATAATGTTACACAGTTAGGTCCTCTCTGTCTTTGCAATCCTTCCAAATTTCCATTATAAGTCCTACTTTTTCATTGTTACTTTTCCTGCCTTGTTTCCTTATTTCTGTTCCTCCACACCCTTTTTTGGTCTCAATTTATGACTCTTGTAACTTTCACAGTTCTAATTCCCATGTTCCTTATGTTTTTCCTCCCAGACTCAATTTCCTTGCTTATTAATTACAGTCTCTTCCCCATCTTCATCCTTCCTGCACTTCCTTTTTCAGGCTCTTTGTCCCATTCTGCTCCTTCCCTCAGCAGTTGTCTCTGGACACCTATTTTTTTGTCTTTGCCTCAGATATCTTGATGCTTTTTTCATATTTCCTGCACTTCCATGTGAGAACCAACAAAAGAAATAATTTCAAGCTCTAGGAAAATAGTCTGTTAGTTCACAAGTTCACATCTGTTAGTTCACAAGTTCATAAAGGAAATTCAGGAAAAGTCTTTGTTGGTCTTTGAAAATGTGCTCTGGATCATGCTCCGTCATTGTCCATGTGTGAAACTAGCTCAGACATATCAAAGCTCCGAGTTGGAAGGCAGAAACTGTGAGGAACATATCTGTCAGACCTTTAGGACTTTCTAAGATACCGTGGAGGGATTTTTGTCAGGTGTTTACAGCATGGAAAAATGCAGTTTTGTCCCTGGGATGGTATCAGACACACCTCTGGCTTAAAAACAAATTCAGTAACAGCTGAATTCATGATACTTTAACATCAGTGATAGAGTATGTTTCCTTTAGCTTTTTTTCAGAAATGGCTGAATCATTTTTGTTGAAGCATTCCTAAAAAATCAAAATAAATCATCTGTCTGACAGACACCCAGTGGAGAAAATATCAATCCAAATATAAAAATTTGGCAAAGTTAAAAGTAGCTTCAATCAGAATCTTCTAATGAGAAGTATCAAGCAAGAATAACGCCAAAGACTCTACCAGCTCCATCTATAATAAATCTTTTTGTATTAAATTATAATCTATGTTATTAGTAATGACAGTGAATATTAACCATCTCTCTGATTTCCTTTCAAAGAGTTAACATAAAGAATGTAAGGGCTTTTAAAAAACTTGTCTCATATCAGTCTTCTTTATAAAAGATGTGGCAGGTTGGATAACAGATTATTTTTTAATGCACAGCCATATATGTTCCTTTAACCAGGAATGGCCACCCAGCTGGATAGATAGCTGCTTTCCTGCTTGTCCCTGGAGGCTAGAGGCCGAGTTACGTGGCATCCCCTGAAAAGGAGAATTGCCAGTCTCCAGGAGCGATCAAACTGCTGAAGGAGAGAAAATTGTGGAAAATTTCATCTGTCTCTCCAAGTCAAATGGAGAGGGATGGACAGACAGACACAGCTGTCATGGAAACCGCAATGTGGTAGAGGCTTCTGAGAACAAGCTCACAATGGGGCCTCAGGGACAGAGAAACCAGCTTTTATAGTCAGCATGGGATTTGTTGTTGAAAAGGCAGCGCTCTGCAAGGATATAACAGGAAATGGGGACAGTTTTGTTGTTACCTTTTTTTTTTTTAAATCTGGTTCTCAGTTTTCACTATTTTAAAATGCTATTTTCTGGTTTATATTTTAATAAAAAACATCTTTTAAGCTTCAGAATGCATTGGTACTTTTGGAGGGTGTCTTTTGCTCTAAGGAGTTGTGGAGACAGATCCAACTCAGACCTCTATCTTATGGTTCCACCTTAGAAGATTTACTTTAAAAAAAAAAAAGAGAAGATAACTTTTGCTCCGTACTGAACTACTTCTGAATGCTTAGGCAAAGGATGCATTAAGTATTTAGTAGGATTTCAGTTGTTGTGAAACATCAGTCTATTAGTTTAAAGCACCTTTACCATAGGAAAGACTGGAAACAGTGTTATAAAATTTACTAAAATCTGTTATATAGATTTTGTATTAGCATAGAATTAAGGTTTTGACAAATACATTTCTGATTTTAATTGAACAGACTGAAAGCAAAACTGTTCATGTGTAAAAGATATTTTGGCAGATGTATAGCCAAATGCCATTTAGTGAAGTTTAAAGAGTGATGATAACATATAAGAATTCTTTTAGTATACTAATAACATAATTTAAAAGCAATGGCAATTTTTAAAGAATTTAATTCTGTACTCTGCATGTGTAGGAAAACACATGCAGAAAATAG
Source organism: Scolopax mira (assembly GCA_004320125.1). NCBI lineage: Eukaryota > Metazoa > Chordata > Aves > Charadriiformes > Scolopacidae > Scolopax > Scolopax mira. The sequence goes on from BJBW01003351.1 coordinate 87,001, forward strand.
TAAAAATGTTTTCTGCCTCTGAAAAGGTTTTATTTTCTTAGGGTTAGTATACACACTAATTGAACAATAAACTTAGAAATTGCATTTTTCAAAGCATTCTGGTCTATTGTCTCCATAACAAATTCAAAACACTGACAGACTAATCTAGCTCATATTAGGTTTATAATGCATGTTACATAAATGGCATAATTATGTTTTTACTGTGCTTGATAGATCTTAAAATGCACTTTAAATGTCATTGTACTATGAGAAGCTGCTGCAAAAAAATGCGATCTTGCTGCTTCATATTTATGTCCCCATCAAGGACTTCCATAGCAGTTTTGAAAAAACTTAAGTAGCGTTAACTGCCACTATTGCCATCTCAGGATGGTGTGGGAACATCTTTTTACCTGATGCATGCTCCTCCTCCACCAGTGCCAATTATAACAAAGGTGGTCTCCAGGGTTTACTGACAATTTCCTTGGTGATGAATGAGAGCAGCTGTTGCCCACTTAGAGTGGCTCTGCAGCACCAACAGTGACTAAAAGTTGTGTGTCTTGGTGTTTAGATAACAATATGCCATTTTGTATCATCTTTTGGACCTTGAGAAGAGCCATATTTTCTCCATATGTCCATTCATAACAGCTTTCTGAGTGCCAATGTGACTGAAGGTTCGCGGTTCCAACAGCGCGTCCGTATTTATATCTGCATATGTGAAACAAGAGCAGTGAAATGTATAGGTTTGCTAATTTTGTTTGCTGTGTGCATGCCAGGAATTAAATGACATTGATCAGGATTGCTAAGGTGCCAATAAAAAGTAGAGTTCTGATAGAGGGAGGAATTAGTCACACCTGAAACTTTTGGTTCTTTTTAAAATAGCAATGCTGAATCTTGTTTGATTGTATTGTGAAATCTATCATAATAAATGGAGTCTAGAATATTACTAGTGATTCAAATGGGGAGAGGGTTGATTTTAGGTATTTACATTAGGTTTTGAAAAGTACTTAAAATTTTCATGGATTATTTCCTCCAGAACAAAAAGTATTAATAGTTCTGAAAAGAAGAGAACTAATATTTCTGAAATCATGGAAGGTATTGTGGAAATCAGACAAGTACACAGCCACAGCAATGTGTACTTGGCTCTCTATCAAGAACCCTAACAGAATTTCCTTAGGGTCAAATATGACTCTCATTCATTTTACCAGCTTTTAAACAATGCCTCTAATCCTCTTACAAATCAGTTGGTAAAATTCAACTGTATTGTCAAACATTCATACTTATTGTATGGAAGGAGTGTATGAAGGAGTACTTCATTGTGTATTGATATCCTTATATCAGTATTGGTCACTATAACATGGTCATTAAGAAGATTAAAACTAGAGGAACTGCAGGTTTCCAGGATAGCTTTAATTCCCCCAGTTCCATGAACCACCTCCTCCAATTTCTGTAGTTTTGTGCTGGGAGGAAGCTGAAATTACACTCTAAAACTGCTACATATTTCAAGTTTCTATAAAATCTCAATGACTGATCATTCGTAAATCTAATGTCTTGTGGTTAAAGCACTGAACCAGTTTTCATGAGATCTGGATTCAATTACTTTCCTTGCTATAAAACCCTTGGTCAGCCCTGGACCAGTGATTTGGTTTTTCAGTTCTTCATACTTACTTCTCCTAACTTTGTCAGAGTATAGCGCATATTTTCTGATCTGGAAGACTATGTAGTAATAATTCTTATTATGTATTCAGAAGAGTGTTTAATGCAACGGTCTTGATTTTGAGTATTACTTGGAGATAGGGTCTCTAGATACTTGTTTCATGTATGGAGGGGGTTTAACTTTCTTTCATGGTGAGTTGCAGATTCCTGTGCTAATTGATACCTAGGTATAGTGTGTTAACTCTGGAAATACCTATGTAATTTATTTAATAAAATAACTGATCAGAATACGTTTACTTTGAATTATATTTCTACACATGAATGTTAATTAAAATTCATTGCTGCTGATAATAACATTATTAACATGTATGCAGTGTACAGTTAACAGAAACAGAAGTAGAGGCAATTAGTGGAATTAGGTGTTTTTTCTGCTGAGAAAGAATAGCCAAAACAGTAATTGCTTATATTCATACATTCTCTGCAGATACTACTAATAGAATCATTAAATCAATGTAACACCACTTTAGAAACACTAAATAGATTTAGTGATTGAGAACTTGATAGTGACTCTGCTATTTATTTTTTTTTAAATTGTGTATATTGTGTGACTGTCAATAGAGTTGGGCATTTCTGGGTGACAGTCAAGACCTCACTTAGTGTTTGCATCACTGAAACTAAATTAATATATGTGGAGGTCTTCTGCTGCCAAGTTATTGGTGCTCGGTGCTTTTGAAACATTTGTTTTGATATTAGGTGACAACTATGTAAGTATGTATGTTCATGTAAATGTGCTCACCTGTTTTCTCAGAAATTTAAATTTGGCACCACTTTAATCATTGTGCACATTTATTTTACTGTGTTACTGACTTGTATGAGTGCTAGAAACTCTGGCACAAATAGGTAAATGGAAAAAAGAAACTTTTCTGTTTTCCAGAAGATCAAACAAAGTCAATAATAAATTAAATAAATTTTATAGCCCTTCTCTGCCGCTTTTGTACTGGGGAAGGAGCAAGGGACTGTGGCAACTGTGATTGCTCCTAAGATGCCTTGATTTCACCCAGATACGTACTCTAGGGGACTGTGTAACCCATAGTCCTGTCCATCTAGACTATAGTGTAATCACACCAAAATCCCTGTAAATCTTTTCTCTTAGTAATATCCCAACTACAAGGATTAATTCTGCTGACACTTCTGTGAGACAATTATAGTAAATAAGTTTACGGAGGGAAATGCCATGACAGGAGAGTTAAAAGGTTTCCCCAGAGGTGTTACACTCTATGTGAAACAGTTTAAATTTAACAAGTCCGACTGCCGAACCCTGCACTCAAGCCACAAGTCCAAAAGGCTCCTTGAAATTTATCTGCTTAGTTTTAATAATGTAAATAATGTGTTATTATTGCAATGAAGTTGAATTATCTTTGGTATCATCTTGTGAGCAGAAAGATGTAGAAAGTATGTGTTGTATAAACCCTTTTACAGATAATCTGGAGTAAAAATCAATGCTGGGAAAATTAGGTATACGTGATTAAGGAAGCTAAACACAATATGATATCACAGGAATGGTCACCTTGTACTGGTAGAGCAAGTTGACTGATTAAAGTCAATGTTAGTCAGAGACTATGCTAACACAAAGAGGAAGGTACAACTAATATTGAAATTAATGAAATTTATATATTAATGTTTATGTCTGAGTGCTGTATTTCAGGAAGAACAATGAAAGATACTGACAAGTTTTTACCTTTAAATTTAAAAGGTGATACTTACCTGGCCAGCTTGCACTTAGGACAGTTAAGTGTTACAGGTTGACAGTGGTTGAAGAAGTGTCTGCCAATATTGGGGCTTTCGAAAGATGCTGTTCTCTGTGTATGTCAGTGAACAGTTTTGCAGGGGTATTCCTCTGACATTGGTAAAATAAGACTAAAAACCAAAACATGTAGGGAATAGAAGAGAGAATCATACATAAGCAACATGAAGTGAATTGAAATTGGATTTAAACTTCAGACAGTGAATGTGGTGCCAGACAGAAAAATATGGTACAAAATCTCTGAATTTTACACACGATGTACAGCCTCTCAGCTCTTTCCCTTTTTCACCTCCTCAGATGTCATTCCTATGACTTACTGTCAATGGATGCCATTGAAATCCTGTCAATGCCATTTCAAAAATCTGCTAGTGAGGGAAGAATGACTGAGGCATATGCATCCTTTCTGGAGGTAATTCCCTTCTCAGAGGTCAGTGAACTTAACTGTTCTAAAACCCTCACCTCTACAACCAGGAAAGCGAAAACATAACTGGGGATTCAAACAGGAATGCTCAGTTGCCACGGAGGCACGAGGCTTGGCTGGAGTCTCATAATGACAAAAAAGTTTGTAGCAAAACCAATTCCTTGTGGAACAAAGTGTCTGAGAAAATGAGAAAATACAGCAAAGATGGTCCTTTATACACGACCCACAGAGAGTATATTGCACAGTGCATCATGAGGAGCAATAAATGTACTAACTGGGTCTGGAAGATTAAATCTTTCTCTGTATAGACTATTCTTTTGGGGAATCTGGATATAATTTGCCTAAGGCTTCCTTTCCCCAATTCCTTTGTGAGGAGCGAGAGGGTTAGTCATGATATAGCCTATAATTCCCAGGTTTGTAATACAGCTACCTATGAGATACCTGCTGTCGGTGGCCTGCAGGCAAACTATGTTGAGGGGTACCTACAGTTGTTCTCATTCACATTGACCTATGGTTTATTTTATTGCTGGTCCCATAGATTAATAGCACAAACCGTATGGGCATTTCTAGAGGACATTTCAATTAAATCACATTAACTCACTACTGAATTTACAAATGTTATGAAATCATAAGGTATTATGTACCCTCATTTTTAACCTACAAGAAAGTTTAAATAGTGTATTTAAAGTCACCTTGGAGTTAATTTAAGAATAAAATAAACATACCAGATTAAAAAAAAAAATATCATCCTCACTAATGTATCATTACTTACTCTATCTTAGGGAGAGCAAGGCTGAAAATAATTACAGCCTGTCTAAAATGTGTCTTCTAAAGAAAGAATACAAAATTTAAAATGAAATAATTGTGTTCTTACAAGTAGAACATTAGGAAAAATATCTGGAGTACTGAAATATTTTTACTACTTTTAAAGGATAGTTATGTAATTGTATAATTATTGATACATTTCTAACAGGCAAAATAGTGGCTTTCTCATGGAAAAGTCTGAAATATGTTATTTTTATAATCTATATAGGTGTAATCTGTTCTGATATCTGAAAGCATTATAATGTAATAAAATGTGATGTCCTACAGTATCTCTATTTTTTTTAAATATAAAGATTATTAAAGAATACAGACAAGGAACAAATCAAATCATAAATCTCATTTGTTATAGTATATATCTGTACCTTCTTCCTGGAATTAATAAAAAAAAAAAAAAGATCTCTTACTTACAATCTTGTGCCTTCAATTTTGTTGTATTAACATATCTAAAGACAATATTTGGATGACAATGCATCTCTGTTCTCATCAGTCTCATTCCTACTGCCATAGGTCTGTCATATAATGGATGGCATATGGGCAAACAGCTGAGCTGTAACTGGGTGCATCCGACTGCCCCAGGGCTGCCAACTGCAGGATGGGGACGGTGGCTTATATGACTTGAGCAAGTTGGGAGTGCATACAGTATGCTGGCGTGAAGCCTGGTTCCTTGGCAAGAGTGATCCAAGCACCCTGCCATGTATACAGTGTTCTGGGAATATACTGTCAGTACTGACATATTTCTCAACCACAGGGAAATATCCATATTCTCCAAATGCACAGCTATGTGTGGAAGGTGACACTTTTGCAAGGATGTATCTGATGCCAATGAACTACAAGATGGCAAGCCATGTATACATTATTTATGGTACAAAGAAAGATGAATGAGTGGAGAAAAAAATAGAGTAAAAACGTGGAAGCTGAATACCAAGAAAAGTGTGCTGATTAAAAATGAAGAATCTGTACTCTCCCAGTCCTCCAAAGGCAGACAGTACACAGGCACAGCGCTAATCTCTGATCGGCTTGTACAGGCTTTGGGCCTCTAACTATTTGACAGAAAATATTTACCATGTAAACAACTAAAACCAAAAAAATCATACCTTGTTTCCAGCATTTTGTGTTCATTTTTTTCATCACAGTTTACTTCTCTAATCTAGTTCTTGCAACTGCTTTGGTTTTCCATATTTTTTTCCTTCCCTGGTGAAAATATAGTCTACTAAGACTGGCCTTTTGTTCCCTTGCTTTCATCCCCCAAAAATATGATTCCTTCTTCCATCTACTGTTAAATCACTGAACTTGTATGTTACAGTGTGATCAAAACTGGGTGGGAGTTGGCTTTCGCAGACCACCCTCTATTCTTGTCCCTTTCTTCTGTGTATTAGTGCCATCTGTCTGGCACCTGGAGCTCAGCACTTGGGAATGGCTCCCGAGTCACATCCACAGTCCTGACACTGACTTGTTTTGTGATCTTCAGGCATGATGGAACAATGCAAAAACTGGTCTTTCAATAAATAATTCAAGCATTCAGACTGGAGTTCAAGCAGTCATGAACCTGCTGAAAAATACCACACACAGTATTTCACCAAAAAATGTGAATGTGTTGTATTTGATTAAAGTAACAGAGCCAGATTTTGTATTAGTCTTGGTAAGTTTTGGCAGTCTCAGTTGTCATCCTCCAGCTGCTGTGAGTAGGACAGTCCTTTTAACATATCAGATTTTGCCTAGGTTTCTCCATCTGCAAAATGAATTTACCTATATTGCTATGGAATTTAATTAGTACATAAAAATAGTAGATATAAGATTTTATACAAGTAGGAGACATTCTTATCCTCCTCATCCCCATCCCCAACATTATGCTCTTCCGCATGCTCATTCATATATTATTATTCACCTTTTTCTTCTGTTATACTGTGCAATGATATTACTTTTTCTCTCCTTTGAATTTACATTCTTTTTTTCCTCTAGCCCAGTCCATTTCTGCACACAGCTTCCTTCCTTTGCAGTCTACGTGAAAGTTGCAATAACCTCTTCTGTAACAAGCTATCTTGTCATTTTATCTTTGGCTATAAAGCGTTTTGAGAGGCTTTGTATGAAAGATGCTATATGAAAATGAATTGAATTTTACTGTTTTAGCCTGAAGCAGGTGTTGCACTGAGTTGCTTCCCTTTCTTTCTCCCTTCTAGAAGTTGCTTGTCATTTTTAAAAATAGATTTTATATTTGTATTGTTTTTTTAAATGTTGTTTATCAATTCAGCACACAATTTGCATGTAGCGGTTTTCAAAAACATCCTTTTTAGTAAGCTCCTACTGTCATAAAATAAACTAAAACCTAAACCGAAACAGAACCCCAGGCATAATGGACCAACAGAATCCAGTTGTCTTGGCCCATGAGCCCATAAGTCACAACACAATTGAAAAGACACTTATGAAAAAGGCCAGATTATGAGGCAGTAATCATGTCAGAGTCTTTTGTGGGACCACCTGAGTAAGAAAATATGAGTAAAGGGACCTCTGTATAAAATTTTTTCACTCTCAAACTCTGTGTTGGCCTAGGCAAAGTGAACAGGAATGCTTCAGTCAAGTACCATCACTGTTCATTAATGGACGGCTTCTGGCTTTTCTGGTCAGCCAGCCAAAAAGGTCTGAGAGGACATTACTCACTCCTCTATCACATCAGTAGGTTGGATTATTACATATGGAAAGATAAGGTTTGAAGCTCATGGGGTCATTACTCAGACTGAACTTGCTGCATGGATGAAAGACTGTAATCTGAAGACAGGAAAGTATGGCTTCACAGAAGTCAATATGAGTTTTACCACTGACTTTAGCAGAGAAAATATTTCATCCCTGTTTATTAGTGCTTTCAGGAGTAAAAGTATTCACAAAATAAAGAGGAATCTTGTACAAACAACATCCAACAAACAGTTCTGCATGAGCTGATTCTTTCCCTCAGAACAAGCTGCCCCCAATTGCAGATCAGTGGGAAAAAAGCAAAACTGAAAGATCAGTAGGAATTAGCCTTTTGATGGATTAAGAACAAGACAAACAGGTAAATTTGTAAATTCCATACAAAGGAAATGGATCAGTGACACTTGTGGAAGAAAACTGACAATTATGGTTACACTCTGTCTGCTTTGGTACATGTATATTCTCCGTTGCCCCTTATCTTTAAAGATTGTGTTTTCTTCCTTTAAAAATCCTGTATCTTGCCACTTATTTCTCACCTAAAATCATAATACACTGTAATAATATGATTTGTTACCATGTTAAATAATTGTGCAATTAAAAATATGGGATTAAGACTTTAGGTAGGGGATGTGACAATTAAGTCTCATAGCAATCTAATACAGGCATGAGGCAACATGTACTGACAGATCTCTGCAAAACCACACAAGGTATCAATTGTCAAAGAAAGCCATCATGGGGATTTACTTATACCTTTGAAATTACTGTGAATGTTTTTTCCTTATTTTTCTACTTCTGTATGTTTGGTAAAGTTACAGTCTCCAGAAAGACAGAGACCCTTGAAAATACCCAGTTTACTGGGTAACTACCTCAAGGGTAGCTTTGCCCATCATTACCCATGATATTTCAGTGCCACTCATTCTCTCATAGAAAGAATACATTGCTGTGGGTGTGATAGACTGTTTTGCTGTTGGCAAAGGCCTGCTCTTGCTAAAGATTGTCTTCTTTCCCTCAGGACTCCACTCTGTATAGTCTTTACTGATCTACTTACTTTAACTTGTCTTTCATTACTCACAGAGTATGTACACGTGTAGAGAGGGATCTATTCCAACAAATTTTCCAATATTTGGGTGTTCAGTTAGGTGTTACATCTGCTTAGGTTCTCTACATAGAGAATAGAGAGTGAGAAATTCCACAAAATTACAAAATTCCCTGGACAATTCCATCTTTCTCCAGTAATTTTACAAAGAGGTTATGGATACCATCCACTAATCTTTTCTGAAGTGAAAAGAGCTTCTTGCAAAGCTGATATACACAGAAAGCAGATCTATCACCACTGCAAGGTACTTATAATATCAGACTTAGACTTCTAAATTTAAACCTATGAAAATGGTATCTCTTGGGTGTCCTCATCTCTTCTGAAATGCTGAAAGGAAAGTATCTGTTACTGGATTGGAAAGGGCAGAAGTAATTTAGCCATCCATCTTTTGTGTTCAGTTAACAGGATGGCATAGTAAGGGGAAGCTTCTAGAATGAGTCTTGTCCTTTCTCCCTTCTGTTTACCTTCCATTCTTTAAGAATAAGAGTGAAAAAGTGGGTTTTTTTCAGGTTTAAAACATCAAAACAGTTTAAAGTAGGTGTCTGGACAAGCTCCAGTTCCAAGTCTAATCTGGGACTGATTTTCCTACTTACCTAAAGCCCTTAAATCATGACAAAACTGTTTAACATGTTTTATCTGAAATACTGCTGATTTCACCACCTGAGTTTGTTGCCAAAGAGTTCATCCCAATGTTTACAAGTAAAAGGTTCAGAGAAACCTAAATTTGAACAGTTTTCCTCATTGCTCCCCTGGTTTCAATTGCAAAACATTTCTGTAGCACTTTCAGGGAAAAGTTCTGGCTTTCTAAAGAACACATTACTTTAAGTTTCATTCATGTAGCAGTAAGGTGTCCAGCATTATAGGGGTAAAGAGCAACAGGTCTTACCATTTGTTCAATGATCAAAGGCATGAGAGGAATTCAAGATCACTGGCATCTCTATTTTACCTATGAGGGAAATAAAACGAAGTTATGACTGGTATCGTTTTGCGTCTTCTCAAATCAAGGCACTCAATGCACCTTTAAGGAAATTAACTGGAAAACGGAATGGGTAACAACAACTATTCCTGTGTTCCAAATAAAAAGGATTTATGGAAGAGACAAAACTTACACTGAAATGTAGTGAAAGGAAGTGTTGCTTTAAAATGATATGGGGAAAACAACTGGAGAGACAGAATGCATGACAGATCTATAGGTACTTGGATGTGTGCCCAATGTCTTTCCAACAGTTGCAGGTCCATATGTGAAAACTTGGAATGTGCATTATAAAAATGAGCTAGACTCTCACATGTTGGTATCATTCTTCTTCAGGAACAGTGTGTGCATTTGGCACATTCTGTTTGCTTCAGTTTAACTTTATTAAATTTTTGGTGAAAAATCAGCAATATTCTTTAAGAGGGATCTCTGGGAGAAGGATTACTCAGTCTTTTAAGGAGTATAGGAATAAAAGAGTACAAAAATCCAAAAAATGAACAAATGCACAAAGCACAAAGACCACTATATTAACCTTAATCAGGTAGGTGGAGTTAGTTGTTAGTGGTCCAGTTATTAACTTGAGACACCTAACACTTCAGTTTCTCACTCACTGTGTTCTTTTATTTGACCACTGCTTTCAGTGCAAGACAAAGACAGTCATAGGTACCAAAAGCTGGCTCTAAAACGTGAATCCTTTAGTCTGTCAGAACATTTTGCTTTTTTCCCTCCACTTGGCCAAGGAAAAACATTATGTGTTCTCAAATTATCCTGTTATATTACAAAAATACATGTTTGGATTTCTGACGATACACCCTCGGGCACAACATGTGTATTTTCCATTCAGGTTTGTCAGAAGGGCTTCTTCTTAAGAAGTTATTATCAGCAAAGAAAGTAGAGGAGAAAATGAGTCTATCTTCTGCATTTATTTTAAGAAGCACAACTGCAAAATGAAGATCAGAAGACCCAATCCTACAGGATACAGAGTACCTGAAGTATCTATATCAGCTAAAGGATGCATACCCAGAAATTGTTCTGCATAAATATCTTTGAATCTTTTAGGATCTGACAAAGGTGATTTACATTCTGATCAGTAGATGAAGGCAGAATATTTACAGAACCACAATATCATTGGTTGAGGCTGGAAGACATCTCTAAAGATCATCTAGTCCAATTCCCTGCTCAAAGCAGGGTCATCTAGTGCAGGCTACCAAGGTCCATGCCCGTCGGGTTTTGAAAATGTCCAAGGACGAAGGCTTCACAACATCTCTGGGAACCTGTTCTATTGTTTAACTGCCCTCACAGTAAAATTGGTTTTGTTTGTGTCACAGTTTAATCCCAATCAGCAACTTGCTCTCTTCTGCCATGGCAGGATGGAGAAGAGATTCAGAAGAGTGAAAATGAGAAAACTTGTAGGATGAGTTAAAAACAGTTTAATAGGTAAAGCAAAAGCCACACACACAAGGAAAGCCAAACAACGAATTCATTCACTGCTTCACATGGACAGGCAGGTGTTCAGCCATCTCCAGTAAAGCAGGGTTCCGTCACACATCACGGTGACTTGGGAAGACAAGCACTGTCACGCCAAACATTCCCACCCCTTCCTTCTTGTTCGCTCAGGTTTATATACTAAGCATGACATCACATGGTATGGAATATCCCTTTGGTCAATTGGGGTAAGCTGTCCCTGCTGTGTCGCCTCCCAGCTTCTGTGCCCTCCAAGTCTACTCACTAGTGGCCTCGATTGCTTAGCAGTAACTAAAACCTCCAGTGTGCTGTCAACACCATTCTCATCCTAAATTCAAAATATAGCACTATACCAGCTTCTAGTAAGAAACTCAACTCTGTCCCAGAGGAAACCATGACAGTTTGCTTGTTTATTTTGCTTGTTTGCTTGTTTTTTGTTTTTTTTTTTTACCCTTATATGAATCCAGCTAAATTAAAGACTTAATACTGCAATTTAGTATTAACATTTGGACCAAGGATGAGAAAGGAAGGAAAGCTTCTTTTTTTGTGTGTGTATTCACTGCCTGTATTTATGGCACTAGTTATAAATTTTTGATGATCCTTTCCAGGAGTACAGAAAAACTACATAACAAACTGGAGCTCCAGGAGTGTTTCTGAGCTTTCTGCCTCGGTCTGCCATGTCAATAATTGCCCTCTTCTCTTTTCCTCCTGTAATGTGATTTTCATAGACAGGAAAATTCAGGCATGTAGGTCAGACGGGTACTGATCATATCTTGTATCTTTGTGTTTTGGGGATGAGAAGACACTCCAGCCAACACCTGCAGGTCAGTTTAGGAAGTGGCCACAGGGATCACTGACAGTTCTGAAGGCATTTACAGGAGCAGAGGACTGCAGGTGCTGGCTTGTCCTTGCTGTGGCGAATAGCTTAGTGCTGACTAAGACTCCATAGTTCACTTACATTTGCCCTCAAAATATGAGTTGTTATAAAATTGTTTCACCTGCAATCTAAGCCATTTTCAGCAAGATTTATGGTCTAGATCAGCAGCATGGCCTCTTTTGTTAGAAAAGCTTAAAACACCAAAGGTACATTTTGTTTAATTTAGTTTTGTCTCAGATTTAAAACAAAGAAAAAAGTATTTGTGATTTATAATGCAGTCCTTTTTGCTTTGATTTGGTTTTGGTTTGGTGTTTTGTTTGGTTTTTTTCAGGGGGTAGGGTTTTTTTGGCTGGTTTCAATCTCACACAGATTTCAACATTAGCACAAAAAGCAAGAAAATTTGTACAAACTATTAGTCTAGGCATATTCTCAGTGAACTTATTTGTCTTTCAACTGACCAAATATAATATGTAACATTTGATTTATTTTTTTAATCTGAGTTAAAAATCAGGTATTAATTAATCTCAGCTCTCTTCCATTCTCCAGTTAGCAGAGAATCTGGGATTCTAACATTTATTAAATTGGGAATAAAGTCAAAGATACAGGGTGGAGACAGAACAAGAGAACAGGGAAAGAGAATCTTGATGTAATGATCCAAATCAAAAAATTGATCTGAGAGAATGAAACCATGGCACACAAAAAAATTGGAAAAACCCCTCACATTTTCTGATGAGACAACCATATTTAAAGTATTATGTGCCTGGGAACAACATTTCCAGGACCAAGATTTCCTCACTTTCTCCTTAGGCTTCTTCCCCAGACTGACAGTGGATATAAGGAAACTCTTGGGTAAAGCTAAACTGAGCAATCAAAAAGCAACTATTTAAGATGTTCAGAATCTGTAATTTTACTCTCTTTCACAACTTTACATGGAAGCTTGCCTTAGCAGACGATTGGAATATAGCCCTGTAGCTTTGCCATGACATTTTTTTCCTGCAGCTAAACATCATTATCAGATAGAAACATCCTTTCCCTATGACTTCCTGTCAAGGCCATGATGTCACCTGCAGTAACTGCATTATTATTTCACACGTCAGTGGAACGTGACATGTGTGGTCTTAAGGGTGTATGCTTATGAATACAGGCATGGCTGTTCTGAACAAAGGACATCTGTGGTGAATGTCTCCCAGGTGATAATTGCAGAAAGGACCCTCTGCTTTGAAAGGAATAGCTCCATCACAGAAGCTGAAGAATATAAAATGCCATTCATGATACTTTATGCTGACATAGCACCTTTGTTCTAAATATACCAGGCATTGTATTCATGTAATGGACTTTTATTAACAGATTTTCAGACTACTTTTCTGATTTTGGAATTCTGAAATCCTGCTTTTCAGGTACCTGACAACGCTTATGTCTTCTCTCTAAAAGACATAAGAATATTTTTTGAGAAAAGTTCTATACTTAAAAATCTCAATGGAGTTTTAGACAAGATTTTTCACACGCTGCCTGAATAAAGCAATACTGTACCAGGCCTGAGCCTGGGTCCAAGACGACACTCTCCATGGGATGTCGGAAAATCATAGTGAGTTTGAAAAGAATGATGAGACACAGATATTGTTGCCCGCTTCACTCGCATCCACAGGTATGGATGTCAAAGAGACACATATGTCCCTTTTGCAGTATGACTGAGGTATTTTGTAAATTCAGTGTTATCAGTAGCCAAATTACACTGTGATTTGTTTTTCTAGGCATAGTTTCCATAGTTGTATGCTTACTTAATATTTTCGGCATTCTTTTAAAAAAGGAAAAACCTGATAATGTGACTCAAATGCACGTTATAATTTCAGCATTCATAATAGGAGAGCATAAAAATCCAATTTATATTACCATATTTTTAACCTCTATTGTTCTGTGAGGGTGTTGGTTTTAGGTGATGAAAATAGCATTGCAGCAGAGATACATAGAGATAAAATGAGAGTTTTGAGGCATAATCTAACCCCCTACTCCCTTTCTACGAAGAATTTAGAATTAGTCTCTTTCTAACACAACTAAGTGTTCCTTGATCTGGTGTAGTAATTACCATGTCCCTGCAGTGTTGGCTGCAGAGAAGACTCAACAATGGTCCCAGGAAAGACAGAAAAAGAGTATACTTTCTCCTTTCCTTCCTCTCATCTTGCATTCCTTCCTCCCATTCTAACTCCTACACTTCCCATTTTCAAACAGGGAATTAAATTACTTGCTGGGGTGAAAGTTTACTAAGCTATTTGGGTTTCATTTATTTAACAATCACTACCACACTCTGGCTCCACCCTATTTCACTCTTCAGCCCACTCCTGCTCTCTGTAGCTCTCTGCTGTGTCCTACTCCCTGCAGCTGTGTTAGACAGAACAAAATCTGCATTTTCAAACCAGCATAAACAAGTTGTGTCTAAGGAAAGCAGTACCACCTAAATTAGTGCTGCTACTATATTCTTTCAGACAGCTGTCAGTATCTAATGTAGCTTGTCTGTATCTGTGATTTCTATCCGTGGTGATTACCTTAGGAATGGAGCTGAACAGATAAGCTTAAGTATTACCTTACACTTACATAACTTCCTTTTTTCCAGTGGGTGCTTGGGGCTTTCAGGACTTCCTTTATGCCTATTCTTGGCAGAGAATTGGCTTTGCTCAAGGTTTGAAAAATGAAATTAGAAAAACCAAACAAACCCACTGCTACTCTCAAACCCAACCACCACCCTTTTGTAATATTTTCAGACTTGGAGACTTAGAATGTGGAGATACCTTAGGCCATTTGAAAAAGACAAGCTTGTGTTACCTTTGCAGGCATGTAGGTGCTTCAGCTATTAAGTTAGAATGTGGAAACCCCATGTTTGAGTCCTTCTCTGTTCTGAAGCAGGCTGGCTACATGTTTTTTCCATGTTACAGGCGATGCTTGGATCATAGGGTAGTGTTTGTTCTCCTTCTTGTCTGCATTCACTTATCTGCAGTGCTATATCCTCCCCCTGCCTTGCACACTACCCTTCAGCACAATGACTGAATATCTGATGTCCATAGTGATTTCAGATAAAGGAAAAGACATATCATATCTATTTCTAATACAGGTTTTTTTATATACCTTGCTCTTATAGTTCCTGCCGGCTCAAATGGTTTACATGCCAACATTTTTGAGAATTTACCAATATTTTTTTTTTCTATTAGGCAATATTGAAAAAGTTCACAAAGACTTTCTGTGATTTCATTATCAAAAATTGTACAGAAGTTTTACTCTGGTTTTTTTTTTTTTTTTCAATTGACTGAATTGATCTTAACTGCTCAACAGGATATAATTTTGTGGACATTTTTTGTAGCAGTTTTGAGGTTTACTATTAGCTGCATTCTTTTTCTTCTTGTAATATTTCAGCCTTGGAAGTTCTCAAAGCCTTTCAAGACAGAAAAAAAGCTTATTCAGTGTTTAAAATATAAATAAAGTAACAAATTTTCTACATAGTCTTTTCAAGAAAAGAACGATTAAGTTATCCTGTGACTTTCTTCCAAGGCTTCTATTAAACTGTCAAACTCTTGATAGGAAGAGAAGATCAACATTTTTTAAAAGAAAAAAAAAAGCCTCTGAGAGTACAATACAAACCCATTTGTGTGATAGCAAGATCTCAAATCATAACCTTTCCAGAGTCCACTATCTGAAAAGTCTCTAGTTTTCATTGACAAATTCAAATTTCTGCTGTCTTGGAGATTTCTGGGTAACACCTGCATAGACCTAAATCAAGTATTGTTCCACTTATGAAACCTTTTTTCCAGGTGTTATCCAGCTTGCAGAAAGGGATAGGACTGTTTCAGCAATTTATTAAAACTTCAACACCATCAACTGTGTTGATACTGTAGGTTTAACACACAGTTTTGATAAGAAATCATCTTTTCTGTGGAATCCTTATATGTGTCTGTCTTGTTCTGTTGCAGTTGGCTAATGTTCACTTTGGGTCAGAGTTCTGCAGAGAGGTAGCTGGAGCTGAAGCTCTGTAATTCAGGAGAAAGGGAGAAGAGGGTGTGGATGGGACATGGGATTTCAATGGGGGAGGCCAGAATAACACCTGAGTTGAGGTGGCTGCTGTATTCCTTCTTTTATCAGGATACAAAACCTACTTCATCTGGGAGTTTAGCCCTCACTGTCTTTAAAAAGTAAAAGTGGATACTTTTGAAAAAATATTGGGAAGACAAAAGTACTATAGGGGTAAATATACTTGTATTTTATCTATAATATTAATCATAAAGTATTTCTATTAAAGTTTTAGAGTTTAGAAAGACATTAAGGCAGGTGGGAAGAGAAGCAGAAGGAGAATCTCAAGTTGGTCAAGGAAAAATTTTCCATCCTGGAAAAAATAAAACAGAAGTTTTGAAGTTGAAGAGAAAATACACTGAAAACCTCTGGTTTGGCAATAAAAAATCCAATAAAATTACATATATGTGTCTGAAGAATGTTAAAATCAGGGGGGGAAAAAAAAGATAAAAACATAAGGTAGAAATGTCACAAGTTTTCAAATAAATATTACCTTTGTTTCAATTTTTTCTTCTATTTTTACATTAAACAAAAAAGTATTTGAAAAAATGGAATATTTTGTTTTGTTTTGGCATGAATGATTAACTTGTTAAAAGTGTGTTTTTGTGGACCTACCTGTGCAATGACTCAATACTAGTGTATGATTCTACTTCAAAAACAGTTCTACACTGGTATTTCACAGGATTTGCTCAAAAAATACAGACCAAATTGAGAAGAATTAAAAAAAAAAAAAACCCAAACAAAACCAAACTCAGCAGTAGGAAGGATGACCTTTGGGGACATGCAGTTCATATTCTGTCAGTAATTCAGATACTCAGGATACCTTGTTCAGGGTGCTGAGAATTCATAGAAAACTGTAAAACTGGCTTAAACCCTAATGAGGGC
The DNA here is from genome assembly GCA_004320125.1 of Scolopax mira. Taxonomy (NCBI): domain Eukaryota; kingdom Metazoa; phylum Chordata; class Aves; order Charadriiformes; family Scolopacidae; genus Scolopax; species Scolopax mira. The sequence continues at coordinate 103,713 of BJBW01003351.1, forward strand.
TTTGGCAGAATGTGGTTTTATAGCAAACATTTATATTTTTTTTTGCTTTTCCAAACAGATCTGAATGTTGATTAACTTTAAGTGCTTTATAGTTCATACATTTTTCTTCTGCAAGTGCTATTCATGTGTTTATTCTTACAGATATGAATAGGCCAAAGGTGGCATAAAAACTAATTTTCATGTGCCACATTAAGCATATAATTCAGTGTTTACAAGATGAGGGTAGTATCAGCTGCACTTGCTGAAGTAACTGACCAAAGTCAGAGTTCACAACTGGAAACTACAAACAGCCCCAACATTGGTACTGGCTTCAAGTTAGAAATAGTTGTGGTTTCTCTGTGCTCAGTCTCACCTTTACCTCAGATACCGTCCTGATCTTCCTAGAACAAGAAAAAGAAGCAGAAAAAGAAACATGTAAGAAGGCAATCAGAACATTGCTGCCAAAGCAACATTAATACTATTAATAGAGTCACCTACCTGGAAATCCTTTACTGCTTCCAAATATTGAATTGCAAAAATCAAAGCTTAGATACACTTTTCATCTGATAGTTTCGGAGTTTTGTGCCAATAAGTTCATCATGGAATTAAATTTATCCCTTTCTTACTGATTATTTTTATAAAAGCTATTTATTTTATGTTTTATCCCTTTCTTACTGATTATTTTTATAAAAGCTATTTATTTTTATGTCAAAATCATCTTTATATACCTTGCAAAATTTAAACGCAGTTATAGTCGTACAAAAATTAAGCATCATTAACCTTAAATTACCTCTGAAGCTGCCCTCATCAAGCTGCTTACTGAATAACAATTTGTCATGTATTGTGTTGCCCTGTGTTCTCCTTTTCTAAGAACACCCTGGATAATTTCATCTATGTTCTAACTTTTATCACCTATATCAAAGGAAGCTGGCATTTGCCATTTTGGGGGCTACTCCTAACGCACCATGGATTTTTTTTTCACAATAAGTCAGGTTAAGACTTTATCCCACTGAAGTTATTTAACAGACCTCAAAGCTAAAGCTCAAATGCTGTTGTGAACTTGCTGACACTTCAACACATTGAGCTATTGCAGCCAGTCAGTCCAGATCATGCACTTTGATCCCATCCCATCTAATGACTCCTCATTAAGAAATTAAAAGGAAAAGTCTCTTGTTCTAGACAAAAGGCTCTGAAACATGCTATGTATGCATACTATGTATATAGTGTATAAATTTATATGCATAAGTGTATGCATATATATATATATATACACACACACATATGGGAAGTGAAATTGAGATATTATATATCCATAACATACAACCAAAGTGCTTTTCATTTCAAGCTTAGGAAATAAAGTCAGAAACATATAACAACTGTAAGATCTTTCTTTATCTTTCTCTGTTTTAAAGGTCTCAATGATGGAAAATGGTTACTGTTGTGTTGATTGCTATTCTCCCTTCAGTTGCCCATTTAAATTCAGTAATATTATACCTGTCTGGACTTGCTCCTTCAAATAAGAACATCTCTATTCTGCTTTGCCTTTTACTGCTTTCCAGTATTCTGGTAGAGCTGAGAATTCTCATTGTGTTCAGTTCCACATAAGCTTCTAGTAAGATGTATCTCTCCCCCCGCTGAAAGTTCAGAGACTAAATGACAAACTGTCAAAAAATAAGTTGAATAAAATATCTTCTGTGTTTTAGGAATAGGGAGAAAGGTTAGCAGAAGGAAACGTGACTTCCTCCTCAGTGCACAGACAGCCAAATCAAGAACTGTCTTCAGATCTCCTGTTTTCCAAGTGCCACCACTATAAGACCTTCAATCTTACCTTTGATTTAACTTTCTTTTAAACTTTCCCCATTCACCTGCTGTTCAATATCAGGGGTTCAGATTCTACAGAATGACAGGGTGAGCATACAAATGTGCAAGCATGTAGATGTAACCAAGATAATTAACATGGAGAGGCATGCTCAGCATTTTTTTACTTTTTTTTTCTTTACAGATAACGACTTTCTTGCTTTTGAATTTAAGAAGAGGTAACATGTAGTATTCCTAAAGCAATTAATTGATGAATACATTCTCCCCTGAGTTTCTTCTTTGACTAGAAATCTGCCACTGTGTAACCTAAATATGTGTCTTGAAATAACGAAAAGAATAAAGAGACAGACAGGAGGAGGGGGGGAGCAAGGCTAGCTGATATGTGTCAGTTACAGTATTTGTATTCTGAAATTTATTCTTCTAACCTCACTTGAAATCCTAGAGAAATTCAGTACTTCAGTTAAAACTGACCTTGGACAGTTCAACTCACATGATCATTATTTGCTCAGAAGTTCACTAAAGGTCTATTTGACTGTGGTTGTGTTGCAGGAGGTCATGTTTTTTTCAAATATGAACTATTCTTGAACAATTTTTACAATTAATTGGACAGAAATAAGCTATCAATATCAACCAGATACTTTCTTTTTTTCATGTATTTATCTTGAATTGTTTTCTGATTTTTTTCTTACTATTTCTTGAAGATTTTAAAAGAAAATGCCACATTTTTCTCAGTAATAGAGTTCTCGGTGAGTTATTACAATACAACAAAACAGTGATAGATTATAATATGTCAGTCTCAGATTTTTAATTTTACTGTGTAAAGCTCTGGGACCAAGTACAGCAATAGGTTATTACTATTTTCAAAGTATCTGGAAACTTTAAGTAGGATATAGGCCCATTTTTCTAGAACCTGAACATGTATTTGGTAAGTTTATGACTTGTTTGCAGTTTGAAAATGTGAGACAACAATTCAGAGAATTAAACTATGCAAAAATAAATTATTTTAAAAAAATTAGATTCTAGTTCAGCATAATAGTGTAGTTCTTTTTTAGCAAAAGCTGAGAGATTGTTCTGATCAGACATTTTTGAGCCCACAAAAGGTACTTCCCACTCTGTTGTTTGTCAAGAATGTAAAATTGAACAGATATGAAAGCTGTTGCAATATAAGCATTGGTAAGTTGAAATCTAAAGACTTTTCACACCAAGTCTTCTGAGGCTACTCCATTGAGCACATTGAGTATACTCTGAGTCGTGGTATTGTGACAAAAATAAAAATATTTCATGTAGAATAATCTTTTTATTTCTTTCTTCTTTTATCTTTTCTTCTTTTCTTTTCTTTTCTCTCCTCTCCTCCCTTTCCTTTCCTTTCCTTTCCGGTTGTCATTTACAATTTACAATAAAGCCTATATTTTTCAAAATTAATTGACAAAGTCCTAGATCCAGAAACCCTGGAAACCCAGTCTCTGTATTATAAGCAAAACAGATTTTTTTGGTGGGCTGCTGAAGAATTCGGCAGGACATAAAACCTGAATTCTACTCATACTTTGCCTGAAGAAAACAATTACTGTGAAATATTTCAGGTTTTAGGAAGGACTGGCTGATTAAAAAATATGTCATTATAATTTTTTCAACTAACTCTGCTACTTAGGGATTTTTTATGGGAAAAGAAATTAAAACTAAATGAAAGAGTTTTTTCTTAAAGGAGCTAATTAAACAAAGACACATTGTCGTGGTTTGGCCGTAGATGGAACGAAGGACCACGTGGCAGTCACTTGTACAAATCAGAGTCCCCCACCAGCGGCGTGGCCGGGGGGGGAAA
>BJBW01003352.1:7063-78169 GCA_004320125.1 Scolopax mira
ACTCTGGCCAAAGCAATCATATTTCTGGAGGACATATCTTCAGAGACAAAGCTGAAATTAAACCTTCAGATGAGCATTATTTTCCTGATTTAAACAGTATAAAGCTATGATTTATGGGATTAATATGTTGTTTAAATGAAATTGTGCCTGGACCTGAAGCAACACAAATAGCAAAGGTTTGCTCTCAAGCCTAGGGGAACCAAAAGCATAGATTATGTGGAAAGTTTTAACTGATTTCCTCAATGTGAGTAAATTTGAATTGTCTTCGGATAAGAGATACTTAAGTCACTCACCCTTTCCATCCAGAGTGTATTACCCTTGTAATAGCAAGAAGCCATCACCTGAGATTACTGCAAGTAATGCAAAAAATGGTGTTATTTTGCATAAGGATGTGTAAGGAACTCTGCAGGCTGGTGTTAGTGTATTTTGAGGTGCCTCCCATACCCCACTCCCTGTTAGCACTGGAATTCAGAAGGGACAGCTGTGTTTCTGGAAGTCTGATGATAAGTGAAATCAGCACAGATTACACGGTGCATCTCATCAGGATGCCTGTAATCGCCTTTTGGCAGTGCAGAAAAGAAAGGACCTAAAATGATTGTGATTATCAGAACTACTTTTGAGTGCATTTAGTGCTGAATTATAGAATTGATAAAATATACAACAGCAATTTCAAAGAAGCATCAATATCTATCATGGTAATGTGTAATTGGACAGTGAACAGGGGTGGGTGTGAGAAATGACTCCCATGCCTTCTCCAGAGAGAAACATTTTTCTCTTGCTGGTCTTAACACCCTTGCTCTTACTAATGCTGGTTCTTTGTCTCTTTTTGTATCTTACCTCTAAAATGTTTTTATTTTGGCCTCATTTAAATAGAAGAAAGTCTTACAAGAAAGTATTCTATGTCTAAAAGCATATGTCTTTGGGAAATAAATAGCTTCTCTTTATTTATGTACAGATAGACATGCCATATATTTGTGTATAGTATATGGAAAGAATTCTTGAATTGAAATTTTTATAATGTGTTAACTAAGGGGACTACAAAATACATTTTTTTTTATTCTTTCTTTTTAACAGATGCATATGAAGATGGTTTGTATCTGCTAACATCATTTACAGCTAATCAGGTATGTAATTCTATCACAGTTTCTGAATAATCACTTTAGGTGCTTATTCTTTTATTTTTAACTGTAGGTATTTTAATTTGTGACTTCCTAATGTCTAGTTATCCCACCGTAACAATAAGTTGTGCTCGTGATCTAATAGATTACAAGTAATATCATTAAATTGTGTTACGAACAAATTTAAGAATGATTCTGAAGATACCAGTTTCAGTGTATTGTTAAATAGGGTGTATATTTATGGCATTGTAATTTCTGATATAATTCTTAAAGTACAAGTTTATTTCATAAGTGATTTCTATAAATGAAAGGACGTATCAATGCAGAACATCTGGAGCATGTAGATGTCAGAACAGCTGTGCAGGAAAAGGAAAAGCAGCCCTTTCTGGTGAGAAAGAAGCTGAAGGTTGCAGACAGGAGGCTTTGATCCTGGCTTACAGCTACAGTGGTATCCCTCTGACCAGCAAAGGATCTGGGTCTCTTCTCAAGAATGAACACCTAAAATTCCTCAAAATCCATTTTGCAAGTTCAGGGTCCTCCTTGCTATTCCTTCCTAACAAGGATCAAGCTATGTTGCTGCTCCAAAAAGAAAGAAAAGTTCAAAAGTCAGGAGGAGGGCATTCATTCCTCTCAGTAGTGCATTTGTCCATATTGACCGTAGAAAGTATTTACTGTGTGCAATCTTAACCAGTTGAGTATCTGGAATTAAATGAGACTGTAATTATATGGACTTTTGGTTTAAAAGAAATGCTTTTTCTATTGCAATAGAAAATGCACTTAGTTTTCCAGGGTGCCAGAATGTCTTCTAATTTTATCCACACTGTTCTTTCTTCTCATTTAATTCTGTCTTTGTCAAATAATTGAATGTTAATTGCTAAGGAAAAGAAGTTTGTTTTGTTAATACTCAGTATTTGAAGTTGCAAGGAGATTATAAAATAAATATACCTTTTCCTGCTCTTACAGAAAGTTGGTAAGGAAAAGTGTAATTAAAGAGGTGTTGAATCAAACAACAGTGAAAAATACACTGAAAGTAATACCCTCTAAACACTAAATATGCAGAATTATATAATAGCATGGGATCACAGTTGTGCTGTGAACCAGCAGGCACCGTTTCTGGGCTGCTCAACACAGCATTCACTCTCTGGAGACCTACTGGACCTGGGCACACCTGAAAGCAACAGTGTGCCCATAATCTAATTAAAATCAGAGCCAAGGGAGATGGAAACGAGGAGGGATCTGTGAGAGCCGAGGGAGATGATGGGGTGGAGGAGCTGTTCTGGGAGGGCATTATGCAGGAGAGCAGAGCCTGGATAAGGCCTCATGGAAGCCAGGAGACAAGTCTGTGATGGTGACGGTGGGTTGGTCCATGCAACACTTGCTGCCCCATGTCAGGGGTTAAGAGCATCTCCTTGCTTCACTCCTCACATCCACCAGCTGAGTAGCAATTAAAAACACAGCAGAGCCCAGGATCTAGCCAGATTAACAAGGTGTAGAAAACTGAAGCCTTTAACATTTGGAAAATAAATAACAATAGTCAAGTATTTAAAAAAAATTAAAAACCAAGTGAGGCAAGCAAGTGAAAAGCTCAAGTGGGTTTGTAGCAGTCTTATGATAATCTCCAATTTTTTAATTTTTTTTTTTTTTCATTTTCCTTTCAGAATGTTTTAGATATCAAGGTTTTGCATGATGGTTACATCGATCCAAACAACTTAAAGTTTACTGAGATTAAAGTCCTGGGAGTCCCCACCAATGTTCAGCAGGTGACTGTATCTCAGAACGGCGAGCCAATTGCATCGCATCTCACGGTGACCTACGATAGCACCAAGAAGGTAAGAGGCCATTTGCAGTGTAGATGCCACCTTCACAACTACATAAGTGCTCTGAAACCTTTGGAGAGTCAGCTCTCAGCTGTAATACCATATGTTAAAATATATTTCAGCAAGATACATAAGCTACTATCAGGTAATGACTGTGTAATGCACTGTTTAATGTATAGCAAATAGTGTGCAGTATGCGCGATAGAGTTTTAAGCACAGAATTTACTGTCAAGGAACCCAAACAACTTCTGACATTGGAAAAGTGATGGATTTTGGTTTGTGCTTGGTTTCCACTCTTCGTAATAGCTGACTGGTAACCTGTGAGATTTGAAGGAATGAAAAGCAACTGCAAGTATTTTTTCATAGTCTCTCCATGACCCCATTGTTGTCAGTCTTGTCTGACAACATTTTCATTTCCCAGCTCTGTTTGCCTCCCACCATTTCTTACTCTGTCATGTCCCATTTTGGCGGGAGGCACTGCAGCACCTACATGTATGAGTCAAAACCCACTTTATCTAAAGTTATTGGTGCTCCTTCCACCAGCTTCATAGCAACAGGGTTTCCATCTGCCTGTCCAGGACTTTCCTCCCCTTCTGCCTCCCCAGACAATCAAGTCAAGCCCTCCTAAAGGTAGCTGAAATAAATGTATATAATTGTACTGCCATTCAAGGCATTACTCCTGTGGAGCATCTTTCAAACATGAACAGAACTGTCGAGGCCTTGAGTCTTGCCCGCTTTTGGGCAGAGGGAAACTGCCTGACCTCTTCCGTTACTGGGATCTTGCTACCCTGCCTTCAAAACTCAGTATTCCACTGAATCTTATTTTTAATTCTCTTTCAGTGGAAAGACAGAACTATGTAAGTTCTGTACATAGCCAAAACCAGGAGTTTTAAAAATGTAACTGTTAAAAATGTACTTCATTCTGCTGTTGGCTTTTGGATGGAAAAAGAAAAACAGAATTCATATGCACAACTGAATTATAATATTTTCTGAGTTTAGCTTCTTTAAAAAAAAATCCTTTCTTTTCTGGAATACAAGAAATCTCAGTTCTAAAAAGGCCTCTGACTGAAGGGAAAGGATCACAGCCTCATCATCATCAGACATCCCAAAGCTATGCGGCTTAAGTATGTTTATAGTGACACATACACAAAAGTAAAGGAAGAGCAATAAATTCTTGTAACCTAAAAAGAATAGCCACAATACTCTCTATTGAAGACAGAAAAAAGCAGTGGATCTTCAGGGCAGCGTTAATAATTGTTCATTTTTTTTTTTTTTTTTTTTTTTTTTACAGCTCCTGACAATTACCAACCTTCAGCTTGCATTAGGCAAAGACTACACTCTGCAATGGAGCTAAAATGTCTGCAGAACAACATTGGCCATACTGCTCGATTTCCTTTCAATTTTTCAACTTGCAAAGTGTCTCTTTGTCATCTTAGAATACTTTTTACTATAAGGACATGCTAGGTAGTTCATATTGAGGTATTGGGCGTATGAAGCAGTCACATTTCAGTATTGTCAAAGGTGAACTAGAGGGTCTCTGTGGGATGCAAAAATCTGTATTTTAAAGAGTGGCAATTCAGAGTAACTGTCTTTCAAAACTGAGAGCAAAGCTCTGTGTTTTCTCAGAGTAGAATTTCTGGCTGACTTAATGCACAATAAACTTTGTTAATAAAAATAAGAGATACAGTTGGTGTTACCTGCATGGATTTGTGGCCATAAGTCTGCCTATATTTAACTTTCATCTTAATTTTCATTATGCCCTACATATGTCACTACTACAGAGATGTATTTAAGGCTAAACAAAGTAAAAGTAAATGTTTTCAGATTACTGATTTAGTATGAAATGATGTTTCAAGTTGTTGATCTATAAATACTAAGGTACTTGCAAAACAGTAATTTTAAGGGGTGTTTGTTGCATGACTTACTTCAGCCAGGCATTTGTGTTCCCCAGTGTTTTGATCTAAAGTAGTAAAATTAAACCTGAAGTTTCAAGTTTAACTAATGAATGTTGGTCTCTGAGTGCTTATTTCACTGAAGGAAATGTTGTGGTATGTTTACTATAACAGTAATTCATGTTAAAGACCTTTTGTATCCCAAGAGTGCAGCATATTATCTAAACAGACTGGTAAAGCATGTTTACAGTTAAATTTGATGGGATAAACTGCTGTCAGAGGTAGTAGTAATCTCCAGTGACTGCACTTAAGATTCATTTAACGGATTCCTCTCTACTTTAAAATTTTGTAGTAAAACAGCTAAGTAGCCAACATCTCACAGGCAGATCAGTGTAATTACAGCACTGAATTTACTGAAACCTTCCTGTAAAGTAATGATGAAACGAGCAATTCAGAGAAGACAGTTATTTAGGACTAAAGTTCTGAGAAATATTTTTTTTCTGGTAGGCACAAACTGCACTGTGTCCCCAGAGCTAGTGAGGACCACCTGGGTAAGTAAGGAGGTGCAAGGACACATCCCATCACTGTGGGAAGGGGTGGGGGCAGGTCATCGAGCCTTTGGCCCGTTCCTTCTCATGTAATGTACTACCACTTTGCACCCACCTGACTGACATGTGAAAGGCTAGGTACAGCCAAAGGCTCCAAGAGCTTATTTTCATCATTTTTCTTGTTATTAGTTTTATTTGGGGGAACATCCCTGTTGTGTTGTCTTGGCTTTGAGAGGCTCAGCATGTCAGCTGAACTACCTGTGTTTCAGACAGAAGGGAAGGCTTTTACCGAGTCCTCAAGGAAATAATTTACGAAGAACTTGTACAGACTGAGAAATCCCAGCTTCAGAGAAGGCTTGGCCACCAGGAGCTCCCTGCGGTGCCCGGGAAAGGAGCATCCCCTCCTGCAGCTTGTACAAGTGTCCACGGCTGAGCCTGGCCCAGAGCTCCCTTCTGAAGTATCTGCACAGCATCGCAGTCCCCAGCTGGAGACCACAGAAGGTACATGCTGAACTGGGTGGCATTTTTCTCAGGTCAATAGTAGCTCTTCATGCAATGCTTCTCTTTGGGTCAGATACATGGACGTGTTGTGACACAGCTGCTGCGGTAAAAGCCGCAGGAGCCCTGCTGAGCAGCGGGGTCGTTTTCAACAGAATTAAGTGAGCAACAACAAACATAGTCCAAGTGTTGAGGAGAGGATTTTTTGATTATCACTCTCTGCACAGTTTGACGTTTTAGCACTTAAAATAAGTACTCGTAAAATAGCACAATGGCAGCCAGAAGTTTGAATCAATCCTGTTGCCCACTGCAGACAATTCTCACTGAGGGCACAGTACTTTCCCCAAAAGCCGTAAAGTTCTGCTTTCACTATCCTTTCTTTAACTTGATTGGCTGCTGTCCCGGCCATTCTTAGAAAATAAATCCAAAGAAAACACCATGTGAAAAGCCATAGATTTGTTTGGTATATTAACATTTTTGACTAACTTTTCCCTAGCATTAAAATACCAGAGTTACATTACCTTGTGGGTTGGCCGCTGTAGGCAGCTGCATCGTGCCAAAGACCCAACAGGCTGCTGGGGCTGAGGTGGGGGCGTCCAAAAAAACCCCTGGAACCTGTCCTGGTTTGAGCATGGTTGTGGCAGGACACAGGGTGAGGGAGGTCCTTGCACTGAGACGGTGTCCGTTCTGCACCTGCACAGAGGGATGAACAAACAGAAGGGGCACTTCTTAATGAGTCGTCTTGCATTTTTAATTCCTTAACAAAGTAGAAGTTTAACGCCAACCATTCTCAGCAGGATTCTTCATTCTGTATGTACAGCTGGAATCTGCCTGTTTGAGAGAGAGATGGTTTGAGGGCGTGTATAGTTATACAAAAGTATATATTTAAGTGTATCTATATATATCATAGAATGGTTTGAGTTGGAAGGGACCTTAAAGATCGAGTTCCAACCCCCCCTGCCTTGGGCAGGGACACCTCCCATTGGAGCAGGTTGCTCAAAGCCCCATCCAGCCTGGCCTTGAGCATTTTATATATGTATATATGCACATCACTATATATACACATAGGTATACAGAAATATGTATATACAAATCTATTTATCCGTAATATATACACAAATAAACATAAGATATGTATACATACATACATATATACACAATTGCATATGTAAAAATATGGTTTATTTCATCATTACTAAAGTGGGGTTCCTTTTCACTAAGACTTTTAAAATTTTTTAATAATGTTCACAATTCAGGGGAGCTGTGCTGAAAAACAGCCAGATACAAACTGGACATTTTTTTTCCCCCAGAGCCAATCCAAACCTCATGGGAATCAGTGTGTTTCTTTCTGTGGGCTTTGGATCAACTCCTGAAAGATTAGGTCTCTCTTTTTTAAACCCTGTGGCCCCTGGCACGGGTCCAGCTTCATTTACCAGAGAAAAAATGGCCTTTGAATCCATTCCTGCAGACCAAGACCACAGCTTAGAGATTAAATCAAGGTCAAGTAACAAGTTAATGAACTTTATGAAACCGTCCCTCCTACCTGTGTAATTAGGAGCTGTAATCAAACAGAAATTCTGGGATTCCTGTTGCTCTAACCTCAGCACGTGAAGGGCTTGGGGAACTGAGCAATTGCACTTTAAACCCGACGGTGGTTGTGCAGATCCCCCCAGCTCTGGCCAACGTGCTTCTGCAAGATGGACAAATGTGTAACCACTGTTGGTGTGCAGCCGACACAGAGAAATGCCCAAGGGATGCCCCTCCAGATGACAGCTTTTCTGGTAGCAGCAGATAATCCCAACTGCTTTAAAATCAAACATTTCTGTACCCACATAACGAATGGTTAATGTTGCAGTTATTTATTGCTGCACCAGAGAAGGTGCCATACAAGCCAGAGCTGTGCCCCAGCCTGAGCACAAGGCCATCAGGCAGCCAGCAAGGGGCCTGCTGGAGGCCAGTTCCATAACCCCACCACCCCTCGAGAGGAAATTACATTTCCAATGACAGGCAGCATGACCTTCAATACCTCACAGAACAGAAGCTTTTCATACCCAATTATTATTAATTCATCAGCCAGCCAAGCAACCACCATGTTTGCCCTCATGCGCTGAGCGCCATGCAGCCCACCCGAAGGAGAACATGCTCTGAGGAAATGGGTCACGTTGACATGTTTGGATTTTAAGGCCAAGGTGAGGTTTTTTGGTGACTTCCCACCCAAACTCTGTGTCCCCTGCTAAGACAGCTCTGCTTTTGCTCTTAAAGAGAGAAAAAGCAGAGAAAATGTAAAATCGGGGTTTCATTTAACTCCTTTTCTTTCCTGTTTCTCAAATAGTGAGTATATGAGACCTCCTTTCAGTCTCCTCCATGACTAGTAGTTTATCTTTGTATTTTAAATAGTTATGTGGTTGTAGCAGCGTGCACTGTTCAGATCTAATTACCTTCCTCCTGCTTGGAAAGTGGAAGAACCCAAGAATCCTTCAATAATACAACATACAAAGCACAAACCTGGAAACAGCTGGAGCTTTCTTTCCAGCAACCATAACGTGACGAGCGCTCTCGAGGTGACAGCTCTCTAAATTACATCCTTGCCTGACGAGTAGCTGGAGGCCATTTTCAGAGGAGTGCCCTGTAATAACCAGAGGGCAACTTACCTTAAACAGAGTCTGACTCAGAAACCTACGGAAAGGATAAAATACTGGGTGTTTTCAGGATGATTCTGGGTCAGAACCCAGATCTCCAGGCCACGGGGTTAATTCCTGCAATATCACACCTGATATTACTGCTATCTGGGAAGATGACAGATACCAGCAGTAGCTTTCCTATAGCATATGCTACATAAAGAGTGGATTTTATAAATATTTCTGGTTCTCATGGACTAAAATGTAATGGAGATACTCACATTTTCTGCCTTTTGGAAGACGCTGCCGTGAGAATGTCCTTCCTCCCAGCTCGTGTTGTGGGTGAAGCATATAAGCAGTGAGCTGTTCAATACCAGATCTCCTCCCTTGGCTTACATCCTCCTCCACACAACCATTGCTTTGTGAAAGCAGCTCTTTCATTGCTAAAAAGAAGTGTCCACTTATGCCAACTTACAGGAAAAACACCACTGATTGGTTTGGGAAGAAAATTATAAAGAATTGACTCAGATTTGCCTTCTGTGTGATACCAAAGGGTTTCCAAATGATGACTGACATAGTCCAGAGGACTTGTCTCAGTGAGTATACGAGTGAGTGGATGGGCTGACTCGGGTGGAGAGTCTCTAACAGCAGCAGATATCATGGTGCTAAAGAGACATTGATGGCCCTGAAATTACTATTCTGTTGATGTAAAAGACAAAAACCGTGTCACACTTGGCTGTGCTTGTTCTAATGAAGCTGCCACACACATGCAGTTAATTGGATTTTTCCTTGGAGCCTGGGAGTAACAGCTGGATGGCAACATCTGGCAACACAGCAGGAGCATGGTCTGCCTTGTGAAAAGTGATGGAAATTCATCATTTGGGGTAGCAGGGAGCAGGGTGTGAAGTTTTGAAATGTCTTCACTGCTCCAGCACAAGGAGCTCCTCCTACTCCCCCCTTCAGGACAAGGAGCTCTTCCTTCCTTCCTCACATTTCAGTTATCTCAAGGTGGTGAGAAAACTCACAGGGCCATGTGTTTAAAAGCTTCTTCCAGCTTCTTTGACGGGCACTAATAGAAACATTTTCATTCTTTTTTATAAAAATGCAAGAAAATGCATTTCTGTGATTCATGGAATCACAGAATTGTCTAGGTTGGAAAGAACCTTCCAGGCCATCGAGTCCAGCCGTCAACATAACACTGACAAAAACCATCACTAAACCATATTGCTAAGTACTTTTTGGGTTTTCTTTAGCTAAACCAGGAAATTTTGGTAAGGAGCTACACCAGCAACGAAGAGTCTGCGCGTTCCTCTTTACGTTTGCTGAAAATACTAATCTCATGTTGTTCTGAGGATTAAGTCAAGCTTGATGGTGTTTCCACTCCTATCAGTAATACCTCCTATCAGTAATATGAATATATTGGGTCAGGAATTGCTATGAATTTTTGAATGATGTTGAATTGAAACTGAAACTTTAAAATTTAACCCAATAGGAAGTAAGACTTCAAATTATCCTATGAGGAAAGGTTAAATGTTTAAATACATATTTCGTAGACGCGACATATATAATTAACAAGTGCATGTATGAGATTGTGCACTTACACACACACTATATATTCTTTAAATTATTAATATTTTAAATTCTATTATGTAAAATAAGGGCGTTTTTAACGTATTATATGGTTATTTTCAAGTTCAGAGTCATTTAAGTTGAATTTTTAATGCATATGAGGCATTATGCACTTTATAATAATTACGTAATAAGCAATTTAGGAATGCTCTCTGACCAGTGGTTCCTTTTTAATAATCTCATGAGACCTTTCAGGCAGATACACTACACCATTTACTCCCACTGATATACCCCCATATTCAGGGTCAGGCCATAAAGCAGCTGATACTAATATATTCCAGCTATTTTTAAAAATTGCAGCAATTTGCATTGAGCACTCAGTGCAGGAAAGGCAAATAAAAGTGACATTCATCCAGGATGTCCAAAAAGTATATGTTAAAAACATTATTTGCCATAAATTACCTCCTAAAAATACCACGGGGATGGAGAAGAGCAAAGAATCTCGGCTAGATGAGTCCCTCTGGGTCCGTGGCTTTCTTTGCTGTCTCAGGAAGAGCTGAGCTGGAGGATCTGCTGTGCAACACAGGAAATGGTCACCTTCTCTCTAGATCCAACTGTCCAACCCGAGGGCTCATCAGGACACAGTGACGGGAGCTGGAATTAAATCAGCTGTGAGCAAGCATTGATCCAACAGACTTCCCGTTCATAGAATCATAGAATGGTTTGGATTGGAAAGGACCTTGAAGATCATCTAGTTCCAACTCCCTGCCACGGGCAGGGACACCTCCCACCAGACCAGGTTACTCAAAGCCCCATCCAGCCTGGCCTTGAACCCCTCCAGGGATGGGGCAGACACAGCTGCTCTGTTCCAATGTCTCACCACCCTCACAGACAAGAATTTAATTTCTTCCTAATATCTCATCTAAATCTCTCTCTTTCAGTTTAAAACCATTACCCAGATTCCTTGGATCTAGGGATTGTTCCTGTAGAAGGTGACCTGAGGACAGTTCAAGTCACATTGAAACAGAGGATTAAAAAAATAACCTTGTACCTGGTTTTGATATTTGGAGAAAAGTCCAGGGCTGAAGAGTACGATGTGATGTTCCAAATCCAGAAGAGCTGCTGCCTAAAAATTACAGAACATTGATGGTTTGTGTTGTTTTCTCATGAATATGAATGTAATTGAGAGTAACACACTGTGACTTGCGATTGTCATGTCTAACATGGACATTTCAGAGAGTTGGGCTCTTTGTCAAGCCCGATCATTTTGCTTGGTTCATTTTGTTATTGCTTTCACTAATATATTTAATTTTATCAGTTATTATTTTTAACAGATTAATGTGAAAATAGCTTTTCTTTACAATACGCTATCAGGTATATATTTAATAAATGTTGTCTGTAATGACACTTTCTGCCTCCTCTGAAAAGACTGCACAACCCAGTGCGCTCGTTTAAAATAACAGCTGCAACATCTCTTTTCTCCTCCCCGTTGTCTCCTATTTGATCTACACAATTCCTCACGACATCCCGACAGCTCCATCTTATCATTTGTGCTGGCACCTTCGGATTACAGAAGAAAAGCAGCTCTGGGAGGATCCATTCCGTGAGGAAACACACGTGGGTTCCCACTGTCACCCACCGCGTCGGGATTCAGGAGCTGTGCTCCCTCCCTGTTGTCACTCGCTGGGGATGAGGATGCTGCAGGGACCCAGCAGGAGGAACTGACCCAGACTCTGCTGAAGGGTAAAGCAAATCAGAGCCAGGGAAAGGGAAAGGTTTTCCTCCTGTATTAGCACCACTAAATAATCTCTCCTTGGATAATAACATTATATTCCCTTCCCCTCTCCCCAGCCCTTCCCCTCCCAGGGCTGTCTTGCCCCCAGGGCCCCACCACCTCTGCAGGAAGGTGGGTCTGGGTCTGGCAGACGGCATGTGTTTGGAAACACTGAGCAGCCCCTTCCTCGGGATGGGCCCTGGCTTCCAAAGGCTGCATCACAGCTAAACGCTTTCTTACAGCAGGGCCTCAGCCAAAGGTTTTTCTGATGTTTCAAAATTATACATTTCCCTCCCATTAAATAATGAATGAAAAGAAAAGGGAATTTTCTGCATTGCATATACAAAGTCTCAGATTATTTTGTTGCTATCCAGTATTCCCTGGTTCATTTTTCCTTGCAGCTGGCAGTGAGGCTTGTGAAGCATGTTTTGTTATTTTTCCTACTAGGCAGCTCTTGCTTCTTCTACAAGTTTCTATCTGATTCCTTTAATGAAATACCTCTCACAAATCTCGGGTGAGCTAATCTCACCCGAAGCTCCTCCTTTTCTCATTTTCACTGCCAGCCTTTGCCTTCTGTTCAGCTCTCAGTGCTGCTGTCAGGCTTGAGAACATGCTTTTACGGGTTCTACCTATTCCATCTCTAACTTTAGAAAATGAAATATTTTCATGCCACCTCTACACACTGCAATTTTAAATGGATCTAATCGGTTCTGCCTCTACCTTTTATAACTAGAACTATTTTGAAATGAAAATTGAGATATCCCATCCTTCAGCGATAGCCTAATCTCTCACTCTCTTCCTATATAACTTTTCAAGCAATGAAAAAAAAAAGTTTGCCTGACTTTGAGAACTTACCCATGGCACAAAAGCCTTTTCCAAGAGTTTTAATTGAAGCTAAACATCTATTCAGGTTACAATGTTCTATCTTTAACTTGAATAGAATAATTCCTTTTCTTTTATTTAACCTTTGATCAGCTGCCTACCTTTGAACTCTTGGATAACTTCCCGCTTCTTGTTATCCTTGTCCCACTTCTCCCATAACTCTTGCATAATGGCACCCTATAAATCAAAACAGAATTCTTGTAGGTGAAATAGCTTCTTTTTTTTTTCCCCCAAAGATTTTAAATATTCCATTTCAGACCATATATACTTGCAAATATATCATCAAATCCTTTCATGTTAATGGTATCACTCAAAAGAACATGTGGTTACACAAAGAGCAGTAACTTTTTAAAAATTAACACAGATCAAAAATTAACACAGATCAAAAATTAACATTAAAAATTGTAGCATGGTCTGTTTTTCTTTACCCTGAACATTCCATCACTTAGAAAGTTCTAAACTATTATTATCTCAGTTTAAGAGCTTGCATTAAATGATTTCTTGCTTCAGGAACAGATATAGGTAACAATCTTCCTCATTAATACATGTCTCCAAATGAATTCAGAACAGAGAATTGAATTTCTGTATTCATAATGCATGGACTAGTAAACAGTCCCCTTTTCAATCCCCTTTTCCCCAAATAGTTTCAAACTATACAGATCAAAGTGAGTTACAATTCTGACAGCACTTGCAGACTTGGAGCACATACAAAAATTGGGTCTTTTTCTTTTGAAATATCCTTTTTCATCGCACAACCCAACCCACATCTTTCACTATCATATCCCAAATGAAGAGTAAATATTTTCTCACCTTGTGAGCATATACAAATAAATAAAAAGCTGATTATAAAATTACTCACGAATCCTTCCACATTGGGAGTGGTCACTCAGCAAATCGGAGAGTTGCGTGTAAGGACAAGATACCTGGAAGGAGGCAACGACATAGAATGAAACTATTGATGAGAGTCTTGGTTCACGGCGTATTTTCACACTGAATTTGTTGCAGGCAAAACTACATGCTTCATTTCAAAAGGTACACAGAATTTAGCTGGATACCACCCCTCTCTCTGTATGCATCTTCCTTTTCCCCTACGGAGAATTTATTCCCTCTGCATTTATTTGTGAATGCAGCAGTAACACAGAGGCTTGCTTCTAAGTTTTCAGACTTTGAAATATGAACATGGAGAAAAAGTTCTTTACTGAAATAATCCAGCAGTTTGGTTCAATTTGAGACTATTTCTCCATAGATTAACTTAATTTTCCCTCTACTGAGTGGCAAGCTCACAAGGAAACAACAATATTAATGAATGATGGTGACAGAGAGGTGAGGCTGGTTGCCACCAAAGAAAGCTGTGCTGGTTCCTCACTGTCAGGGTTCCTCAGGACGCTCAGCTTCTTCCAAGCTCTTTTCAGCTCAGCATGTTCTGCATGGCAGCACCTAGTGAATAAAGCAAAAAGGAATGGTTTCAATAAAATAATTTGAAATTAAATTCTTTCTGAAACTGAAGGACATTACCAAAATGACCATACAGAAGGACCATCTACTGCGGAGAGGGAAAGTGAGGCGAGACTCAGGAGAGTCTGGGACTGTGAAGTTCATTTAAATCCTTCTTTTCAAGCATCTTTAGGCTAGTTCTGTTGTGCAACAAAAACTCAAGCAACTGCCAGTTCACGTGCCTTATTTCACTGGGACAACACCTCTGTGCTCAGGTAATGCTTTATAGTGTGCTTTAAATATGAATCAAGTTGACTAACATTGCTCAAGTATGGCAGCGCGGCGTGACATTTCCATCAGGAAAATCTGCCTATACAACTGAAGCCTGTAAAATCTGCAGGAGAGGGTGAGGAATGTTGATTTGCAGTTATAAAAATACCCATAGTTAAAATATTTTACATGACCCAATGATTTTTACACCTGGAGATATGCTTGTAAACATGATTTAGCCAGGCTCATTTTAAACAAAAGTTATGTGCTAAGGTGTACCAGGCTGCAAGTCCCTGTATATTATTTTATAACAGGGAGCTTGAAGAATACATTAGATTTTTTTATTGTTGTTTTTGAAGACAAAAAAAAATAGGCTATTTAATGCTTTTTCTTCCAACTATGCAAATGCCCCAGAAACAGGACAGACAAACATGTTGATAAGGGGGATCTCCTATATCTTTACATCTCCACCATGTGCAGGTGGAAGTTGGGGGCTGGTACCGGCCAGGCTGGTACCTGAAAGGTGACAGCCCTGCCTGGGTGGTGGGTCACCTGCTGCAGGTGAATTTGGCAGGTGTCCCTGAGAGCTGGAGGTACCAGGGTGGGTACCCAGAGGAGCAGAGAATGCCATACAGCTCCTCCTGGAATCAGGCAGCCAAACCAGTAAGGACATAGGTGATTCTGGTGGTCATGGGTAACTAACTAACCCCAAAATATACTCCAGCACAGTGAGATTCAACACACTAGAATAATTTATAGCAGTGGATATTATGTCCACAAGAGAAAACAAACATTTGCGTAGTTCAAACTAATGAGACAATCTAAGTCCCAGAGCATTTTATTTTGCTTTGAAGGTTCCATTAAAAACCTAATTTGCAAATAATTTAAAACTATTATGCATACATACACATATCCTACACTAATATACAAATATATCAGTATATTATTGCTCATCCATACAAGTATTACACTACTTTGCTGACATGACACAGAACTATAGAACCATTTAGGTTGGAAAAGGCATTTTAAGATCATCGAGTCCAACCATTAACCTAACACTGCCAAATTCACCACCAAACCATGTCCCTCAGAACCATGTCTACATGGCTCTTAAATACCTCCAAGGATGGTGACTCAATCCCTTCCCTGGGTAGCCTGTTCCAATATTTGGTAACGCTTTTGGTGGAGAAATTTTTCCTAATATCCGGCCTAAAGCCTCACAAGTTAAATTTCCCTGGTGTTAATATAAGACTTTCACGGGATCAATAAAAATGCCTTGTCATTTTCTTGCATTTTTCTCACTTGAATTGTCTCATAGGGTGTAAAGCAGGTGGGACTTCACTGAAATCTCTGGAATTACACTAAAAATACCTCCCAGAAGATGATGTCCATGCCTTTTCTAGCAGTGAATTATCCTCAAAGTTTGTTGTTTCTCATCTTCATATCGAAAACATCTTTCAGATCAGTGCTCCCCTTACAGGTTGTATCTTATGCCCTGCTACATTGATTGCCAAAAAGCTTAAGTTTTTGATATTTCTTCAGACATTTTTATGCTTTTATGACTTTCAAAAAATGAATATTGCCATCAGCCAGTGCAGGCTTTTGCTGGCAGGGCCACATGCATGACCAGAGTGATTACCTAAATACTCTCTAGGTACCTAGAAAATAGAACCATTCATTAATATCTTATGAGAAGAATTTTGGGTCAGGCTTTTTGCCTCTCATAATGTATTTTAATGCATTTCTTATTGAGTCTTCCATTACAGTTCTGGAAAGGTAATTCATACTTTCCTTCTATTCAATACTTCCTTGCAAGAGAACAAGAGCTGGAATTCTCTACCTACTGCTAGATAATTCCTCTGAGATATTTTTATTTATTACTAATTCATGTTAGATAAGGAATATACTTTTGACCATACCACAAAGCAAATTTATGAGAACACAGATACACGTATGAGTCGAAAATTATTTTTTCCTTTTTGGGAAGCGCCGCCCCCCCCCCCTTTTAAAGGGGGAACAAAACCATAAGAAGATTTTTTTTTAAATGACTCCACATTGAAAATTTCAAAATATGAGACTATATATATTTCCAACATAGACTGATTTGAAGTTCCTTTACATATAAGGTAATGAATCATAATATTCTTTTTATTGTTGCTGTTGTATAGAAACAACATCCCAGAGAGGGAATATTTTCAACTGCTAGAAATGTGGCTTTTGCATTCATGTACTGCACACACCTATATAGAATGTGTCTATTAATATTTACAACCACAGACATGCATCTATATTTGCTGCAGAACTGATTCTGTCAGCAGGAAAAGACTTAAATACATGACAAAACCACTTTTCTCTTCTTTAAATATATAACGTATATAATAAAAAATATAACATACCAAAATGTTCTTTCCAGCATCTGTGAAGAACACTGTTTTTGTACTATGGTGACTTTGTCAAAAAGTTAACAGATTTAGATATTGTGTGTGTTTGTTTTTATGGATACTTATGCTTAGAAAACCACAGCTATCTACATGCCCTGTATTCACATACGTGTCTGTCCAGCTACCACATACATATCTACAGCTTTGTAGATGTATGGATACAAGCAGTGTGCTTCCCCTGGATTTTTTTTTTGAGATAATTTTAAATAATCACAAAATTTAATAAATCAGTACATCTGTAGTAGCAAGGCTTAAAATACTACATTCTAAATATTTAAGTAAGTATCTTCATGAATGATAACAAAATAAATACTTCATTTCCTGTAGCCTGTTATTTTTTAATTTTTTGAAACATTTCTGATTTGGGGGGGGATAAAATAAAATATAAAGAACAACTCTTCAGTTTGTTTCACTAAAGTAAAAAGGAGCAGCTGTCCACTTATTGCACTATGTGTATGAGAACATCATCATTGTGCTTAGGTGCTCACTGGAGAGAGCGTTGGGTATTTGCTGTGAATGAAGATACGGTTGTGCCGCAGCAACAGCGAGAGAACTGTCGGACACGGTGAGAAAACGCTGCTGAGAAACCTTAATCTCTCAGTCCCTTTACTGCAAGTATCATGCTTTTATTCTTATTTACTTTATTGGTACCTTATAAATATTTAATTTTACCAGGATCCATGAAATATAATGAGTTTTTAGTACAAGGTGACCGACTGGTGATTTTGTTTAACATTAAGGTACAATTAAAGCTTTTCTTACCATTCTACTGGAAGAGCATAGACACGGAACAATGAGTTGAGGATGTTCAGCCCAGGTGGAGTGTCCAGAAATCCTGAGGGCCTCTGTGCCCATGGTTCCCGGGGCAGGAGGGATGTGACTGAGAAACAGCACCCCTGAGGCCATGAGAAGAGGAGCAGCACTGCCCTGCACCCAGAGAGCTGCAAACAGGGGCAGAAAAAAAAAGCGGAAAAATAGGAAAACCAGGAAAACATTTTTTTTTTTTTTTTAAATTCCAAGTCACGTAGGAAAGAAACCCCACATTATTGTTGAAACCAAAGAATTTCTACTTCCCAGTTGTCTTTTTTGTTGTCAACTTCAGAAGTTTCCAAAGCCTAACAACATTACTTCAAAAGCATTTGGTTTAAACGCACACTAGATAATTAAAGAACATCTTTTAAGAATATTTTCAGACACATAAAAACCCCCAGCAAACTTACTTGGCTGACATTTTGACAAATGATGTACCCAAAAAGATCTGGTCACAGAAGTAAACATGGTGGAGGGAGAGTGACACTTTCTTCCCACCTAATGGACAACTTGGGAAACAAACACATCAAAAGAAATACATTATATTACTCTTAGTGAATACAGTTTGTCAGAAAACATGGCCTGTTTATTTTTTTGGAATAAGTCTTCATTTTGATCTTGGGCAGGGCACAGAGATGAGTTCTGGAAGCAGAAGAAATCTATCTGCAAGGGCTTGCAGCACCAATGTGCTTGGAGATACAATGAAGGCGCATTTGAAGGCACATTAGACAGCAATGACAGAATCAGAAAAGGCAACAATTTAAATATTTCTAGTGCTCTGCAGCTTCTTTCTTATTTAACAGCTTAGCAGAGCTACATATGTTGCAGACAAGTTGAAAATAACTTCAAAATTGGGAAAATTGGGAAATTGGGAAGAATAATACGTTAAAGACCTATTGAATGAGTGGATTCAGGACATATGAAGCTGGGAGCTGGGAATATGGAGCTGGGAATCTCCCAGATCATCCTCCAAAATTGCCATCCAGCCGCAGGAGGGAACTGAGTGCCGTTCACTCCAACAGCCCCCCTTAGATGCAAGTCTAGCCCAAACCTATAAAAAGTGTATTTTGAATGTTACTAGGCCCTGCCAACACATTTGCACATTTGTTGTTAGCAATTTTACCGTAAGAACATCTCCCAGTTCTGAAAGCCCTCCAACCGCACCCATTTTTGAAGATAAAATTAAGGAGTTAGGGAAAATGGAGAAGAATGAATAAATGTGACATCCTGGAACTTATTAATGAAACGTGTAGAGTATTACTACAAGATACTGAAAAAGGACCTGTACTCCCGACATTAGTTTGAGAACTGAGCTACATTTCCAAGAATTTTACCACTAATACTTAAAAGAGTAAATAGTAAAATTCCTTTTTATCTTTATTTGCCTATAATTGTGTTCAAACAAATAAAAAACCTGGGTTTCAAACATTTATTTTAGTGCCTGTGATGTCCTCAGTGGATAGTCTTCTGCTGTTGAACTGTAGATTTAAAGTATCTGTTTTTTTTTAACTAGACTTTGTCTGATTTTGAGAAATAATGGGTAAAGCCTAAATTGTTCATTGTTTCTGTTCATTTCTGTACCTTGATATTATAATTATAATGCTATAATGTTAACAAATATATCATAAACATTTTTTTTCTTGTTTTCAGAATCACAGAATCACCTAGGTTGGAAGGGATCTTTTAAGATCATCTAGTCCAACCAATAAAAACCAAACCAAAACAAAACAAAACCCCCAAACAAAGAAAAAAACCCACACCACCACAACATCCACACCACACAAAAAACCACCCAACACTAATCCATATCCCCGAGCACCATGTCAACTCGTTTCTTGAATACCTCCAGGGATGGTGCCTCAACCACCTCCCTGGGCAGCCCATTCCAATGTCTGATAACCCTTTCAGTAAAGAAATATTTCCTAATATCAAGATAGGAAATACTTTAGATAGTATTAAAATAGCTCTGAAAGTCAGGAGCACCTGGTTTATTTATGGACTGGTGAACACTGTCCATTTCCTTCAGCATTAACCTTTACCATGATACTGCAGCATCTGAGACATCCTAAAAAAGAAAAATCTCTTGACTTCATGCGTGCTTACACAAGTTAATGCTCACCAAACAAAGTGCTGCTTAAAACAGGAGATGCCTTTGATCAGAGAGAAGTCCAAGCAAGCTAACAATTTCCTATCTACTTTCCAGCAGCCACTGATTTTGCCACAAAGGTTATTTCCCTGTACAGGTGTCACAAGGCTGCTCAGTGGCTGTGTTGAATGGGTGAACTGATGAGCAAAGACTAAAGTGAAGTCTGGTTGAGCTTGGGTTGGGAGAAATCAGTGTCATGGGTCTCCAGGGGATGGATCAGGATCATTGAGAACATATGCCCACAGTCAGAGAGGGAATGTGGCTGTATCAGAGCCTTCCTCAGCAGAAGGGAGCACCGACCAAATACCAATTTCAATCTGAGTGTATCTAAAAATATGCCTTTATCAAGTCAGAGATTGCCTTCTCTTCAAAATTTATACTTATTAGAAAATGACTGAACAGAATTAACCACAGAGGGCAATCAGAACAGAAAACAGCAGATACCATTTCACTTGCCTCATTTGACAGCCTAACAGCAAAACAATTCACAACAAAATTATTGTCTAATTTAAGAGCAGAGATGAAGCTTTCTACAGGAATCAATGCAAACCAAGTGCACTTGATGATAAAAAGTTGGTTCAGCTTCTTTGGATGGATATAACACATCCCTCCACTTCCATCAGCATTTTCAAATAAACTTCCTTTTCTCTCTCATGGGAATTTTCCACTTTTAGTTTAATGGTATTTTCCACTGGCAAAGGAAGAGGAAAAAATCATTCCACTGCTCTCCCTTAATATCTCCCAAGCCCAGACTAAGCAGTAGCCTACCCTGAGTTAGTCTTGCCCTTTCTCACTTTTTTCCAAATAATTTCTACAGAGTTAATAAATAGCTGCAAACATCAGTGACCACTAAAAATTGGGGGGAAGAAAAAAAGTGGCATGTAAGCTCATCAAGCAACAACAAACTCCAACAGTTTTCAATTATTATTGCAGAACAGCTTCAAATCCCTTATGGACTCAAGTGAAGAACTGCACTTACCCCCTATTGCAAAATCCATCCCAGCCTGGCTGTCCTCGGGTGTTTCTCCTCTGTGCAGGTAAATGTTGACAAAACATCACTTGCAGGGCTGAAGATCCTCCGTGAATTGCCCATAACCCTTGAAGAAAGGCTTCCTGGGCAGTCCCAGCTATGAAGAGTTGAGCAGTTCTCCTGGCCAATTAGTGAGGGGCAAGGTAGCAGCCAAGTTATCTGAGCGGGCTAGAAAAATTGGTGAACAAATTAGTAAGATAAACCTAAACTCAATCTCACAAAAAGCTTGAACTCGTAGTTTGAAGCAGCGTCATGAGAAGAAATGAGGAACCTTGGAGTACACATCTACTCACAGGAACATTGAGTTACATGATGACGAGATCTGTGCAGGCTTACTATGCTGACTCATTGGGTTTGGTAGTAATAAATCCTACTGCTTTTTTCCTAAATATGGTGATTTTCCCCCCCCTTTTTCTCAGTATTGTGAAATCAGCAATTATTTGATATGCTTGCTATACAGCTCTTTAATCATTCCACTATTGTAGCTGCCTAAAGTTTTTGTCTTCCGTAAATGACACAAAGTCTGAAAAATATTGGGTATTTTATTAACCCCCTTCTAATACATTCTTTATGCAATCTTGAAACAGCCATAGGTTTTACGTGCAACAGTGGAAATCCTGAATTTTACTGCAAATTAGATTAAAATAAATTTAAATTAAAGGCATTCTCAAAAAATAGCTCAGGAACACAAGGTGTGATGTTACTCTGTCAGGGATGACAGGGACTATTCCTCCCAGCCTCTTACCACTGGGCAGCGGTGTGTTTGCACAGACCTTTCTCAATCAGGTTGTAGTTTCTGCTCTAACTTTTTGCATTTTCTCTCTTTAAGCTGGTAGATTTGTACAACTTTATCTCACAAGTAAGTGTCCTTTTGTTCTTCTACTTGTTTTCCTTGAACTTGACAGTAATGCCTTGTCTATCTGTTTGAGCAAGCTGTTAATAATTGTATTTTTTACATGAAAGAACACTGATCTGGTGGATTTTTGTCCCACACTTTTATTTCTCTCTACCATAAAACCAATACTCCATGAACTTATCACCATTGAAGACAATAACAGAAAACAAAATGCACTGATGGAAACTTTAGTGCTAACCGTCCCTTATGGCTATGTTAGAAATGCTATAAAATAAACCTTGTTTATGGGAAAGCTGACACATTCTTTTTGTGCCCGTAATCTCTGCAGACCACAGCTGCCCTGAGTAGCATTGATGATTTTGCCATAAGAGTTCGGAGAAATTTTATGTAAAGGGCCAAAAGATCGTATATTTTGCATCCAAAAATGATGCATGGAGCATTCAAGTTTGCCATGTACATTATTTGCTATAGTGATCACGCAATTTAACAAATTATTAAAAATAGGATAATTGCATACTGAGTTCAGGGCACTTCCTTTGCAGGCTCAGCTATTATGCATTTGATTTCACTTTGCAGAGAATTTTGTTTCCTCTCCTGCAGAAATATTTTCATCAAGTATTAATAGTTTTTCCATATTCATAGTCATAATATGCTAAGTGTTTGACTGTTTTCCATCATTCTAATAAACTACTCTGAAAGGAAAAAAATATGAATCGTCTCAGATGATGAAGCAATATCACACTCGCAGTCAAAAACTAAGTTCCATTTCTAAAAGGCACAATAGGGAGCAAGTCTACACAGCTGATGAAAAAATGTTAGGGCTCTCAATGTCCAAATGCAATTTGTCAATCTTTTTTAAAAAAAGAAATAAATACCAGAACACTTCAGATATTCCTGTACATTTTTCACACAATGCAAAACCCACTTGAACTTCTGTGGGAGGCAATTAACAATAATGAAAGCTAACTTCAGTTTTGAGTATGTTGTTTTTAAATGTCACTCTCAGAAGTTCAGGTAGATCTTAAACCCTTTAGATGAATAGAACCTTCTCTTTCAAAAAGAGTCTATCACACACTGGGGGCTTTTTTTTGCCTTCATTGCAAATTCAAAAAATTGCTCTCATAGCAGAAATCATGGTTGACTTTGAGAAGGTGAATGTATTAGGTCCAGACTCATTTTACTTGCAAAGACTAACTATAACATGGATAGGAAAGAACTCAACCCCCATATTCACCTCAAATTCTATGGCCTCTTCTTTTTAAAGTGAATGCATCTAAAGACAACCAGCAAAACACAGCTCTCATTTGCAGTTTAAACAGAACAATTTTCTCATAAATGTGTAAGCATTTCCTTTCTGAAATACTTTTAAACAAGAGTTCCCCACAGGAAAAAGGACAGAGACTTCATCAAAATGAAGACCATCTTTGTATAATATTTTAGATTGAATTCATGATTTAGCAAGTGCAACTATTGCTGTTATTACACTTCTGCAGCATTTAAAAAAAAAAAAGTAGACAGCTAGGAAAAACATGAAGAATTATTGCTAACAAAGATGTAGTGTAACACATTTAAAGCTCTTGCCGACGACAAAAGTAATAAAGTTTGAAGAAGATAATACAACAAATGCAATGGTTTGCTTTGCATTTAAATAGATAATGAAGCAAGTAGAGGCAATATATCTAGCAGTAATGCACTCAGTACTACATAAATAACAGGCACTGCAGTATTATTTAGGATGCTAATCAAACTAACAGATAAGCAGATTATTGCTCTTTTTCTTGCACCATTGGTCCCACTGGGTGATAGTCTCCCACTGAAGTTAGTGAGGCTACTCCCAGCAATAAGACAACCACAAACTTTGGACCACTGGAGCCAAATATGATCCGAAACGCTACTACTCTTCTTCTTGCACAAAAAACTGATTTTGTAAGAAGGGGTCAGGTCTTTAGGAACAGTGCAGCAAAGTTCCCAGAGCACAGCAGTGTTTGCAGCTCCTGTGGGAGCCTCCTGCCCCAATGGGGCCAGCTCCGTCCTTGCAAGAGACGTCTCCAGTCACCGCTCCCTGCTCCAACCCCTCATCCTGGCCATCAAACCTTCCAACGGGAGAGGAAAGAGAAATCACAACAAACTGAGCAACAACGGGGAGATAATCAGCCATCTAACGTCGGCAGTCAAGGCTTAGGCTGAAATTAAACAGTCTTGTACCTAAATGTCCTGTTTCTATTCACACTAAGAAAATCCTCTTGACATAATTTAATTACACCTAAGGGGACGTTATATCACAGCATAAGCAAGAAATTTTGACAACACTGTGTCATAGCTGATGACATTATCTGAGTCACTTTTGATGGGATTAATGTTGTTTAAGTAAGCTGAGAGAATAGCAACAGAACAACAGGTCCAGAGGGTGAACAATGCTGTTACAGGCAAAGGCGGATAATTATGAAATGTAATTATACTTTGAGTTTCTCAGGGAAAAGAGCAAGACTTGATAAACATTTTAGCACATTCTTTCTGAGAGGAAAAAAAAGGACGTTTCAAGGAAATTAAAAACATAAGCCCACAGTTTTTGCAGGAAGAGTCTGAAATGCTAAATCTTGGGATTAGACAGGTCAACTAAATATATGAAAAGATTATTTATTTCATGTAACCCATACCTGTACAAATAAAAGTTAACAAGCCAAGTAACATTATACGTGCATATACACGTATAATGAGAATTTTAGAATGTAGAACTAATCATCAGCTAAACCTAACATGGAGCCCTCTTTCTCTGCTGATGGCTTGTCTTCTCCACATGGTCAGAGGCAATCCCACCACTTCTCCAGTGGCAGTATGTATAGACTGGATCTAACCTGGATGCAGTTTGCCAAAATTCATATAATATTCTGAACAAAATTATATGAAAAAACTCAGAAGAGAAATGGAGGTAAGGAATCCCATTTATTCAATTTCCCTATACTTTTGTTCTAAAATGTGTGACATTGAGCAGTTCACACTGGTATTGCCCAACATGGGCTGAAACAGATTTAACATGTGTTTTCTATTATAAATTGTGAAAAAGAAGAGGATAACTGTATGACAGTGGCTATGACTGCCAAAATAACCAAACCACTAAGTTACTGGATAAAGCAGCAAAACTTTTGTTTCCTCCTTAGAATTCATCGTGAATTAAACTTCTGACACATAGCAAATCCTATATAATATTAACAATCTGCTCCCTCTCCTTTTCTACATGCACAAGAAGTGGGACGTGCTTTGCTGAGGACCCTGGAAGTACAAAAAAGATGTGAATGGAAATATTTTAATGGAAATATTTTAAATAACTCTACCAATTGGGTAATGTAGTTTGGATTAAAAAAAATAAAATGACTCCTCAGTGCTGTTGCAATATGTGGCCTCAGGTGAACTAAAACTTTCATATTTGGAGTTCCTTGTGCAAAACTGTCATTCTACCTTATGTTTATCCAATTTAGGACAGGTATTATGGGGGCAGAAATGCGTGATGGCTGCAGAAAGAGATGTGCTAGAAAATGGGAAAATCTGTAGCTGCATTATCTGGGATCCCTTGCCTTTTGTCAGTTCAAGTCAAGATTTTCGTGTGTAGTTTTTGCATGGGCTTTTGTTATTTTAATGATTTTTTTAAAAAATATTTTTGCATATATTGAAAAAAAAGGCGGCAGATCAAAATCTTTTAATACAATCAGTGATTGATCAAAAATATGCTTTGTGAGGTTAATAGAAAGTGACTAGAAGACAGGTCTAAGTGTGTATTTTTGTCATTTGGTGTCCCCCTTAACAATAAAACCCCATAAGCTGTCAAAAAGTCAAGGTGTGTTGACTTCACAACCAGCAAGAGAAGGAAAAAACTTATGAAATAGCACAAGAATAGAAATGCTGTAAGAGAAAAGAAAACTTTGAGTTACCATACATTTTTCAACATTTACTCAGATCAAGTATCTAAAAATAAAAAAGTCTGCCTTTCCTACTAAATTAGTCTCAGCCAGAGTATGTTGTCGGATACATACATTATATAAAACCAAAAGAAAAGGGTATTAAAAATGGAAGAAAATAAATAAATAAATAGAAAGCAAGCAAATATCTTGCTTTGAAATAAGAGATTTGCTTTCATATACATAAACACAAATGATTCTTTCATCATGGCATATGTATCCTTAATTAGAAGTGCATGTACAGGATTTTTCAAAAAACTGCAGAGAATCTTTCAATATATCTCACAATGTACATTTGAATAGTCATGCTCCACAAAACTCCTGTGTGCAGCAGTTTCTTTTGCAGAAGCACGTGGAGGCTTGTTTACAGCAATATATTTATAAATGCTGGTTTGAAAACAAATTACAAAACCAAGAAGCAATCAATTCTGCACTGGGTATTGCCTGAAGAGACCATCTAAAATGAGGACGCTCACTATCTGATAGTTTTTTTCCATAAACTTATTTCTGTATCTCCCTAAAATAATTTTGAAACCTATTTGACTTAGTGCAGCCTCTTAGTGGAATTTTTTTTTTCCATGCTGATAGACTCGTATCCTCAGGTACACTCATATCCTCATTATCCATGAAAATCCATGCACATATTGCACAGTCTGGCACCGATCTCCCAATGGGGCTGGCAGAAGGGAAAGTGAGAAAAAGAAAGGATAGACAGACGGAAGCATTGCTCCACATCTTGATTTGAGAACTTGGTCCTTTCAGAAAAGGGGTCACAACCAGAAGACTAGCAGAACACAGAGAGATGTAACACCACTAATTCCAGCTACAGCACTATTTTAGAGGATCCAGAAAACAAAGGGGGGGGGGGGGGGGGGGAGAAAAAAAAAAAAAAAAAANNGAGAAGAAGAAAAGAAAAAAAAGGGAAAAGGAAAGTACAGGAATCCAAAGGAATCCAAGCACCCTGGCTTACTTAGAGCTGCCATGATTTCAAATTCCAGAAGTTGAAAGCACGAGGTGCCTGAGTCAGTGGGGAAACCACAGGGGGAGAAACCCCATAGGTTTGAATCCATAGTTTTTTTTCAAGTAAAACTGGACATCTCAAACTGCACATCCACTGACCAGTTTTAAAACTCAGGGTGGAATCTAATGATGACCTAATGATCAGTGACAAATACAACTATGAGCACTTGAGATACTTCAGTATAAAACCACAAAGAATTGCCATTAGAGCTCAGTAGGTGGCTTTGCAAGAAATTAAACAGAATCAGTCAAGAGAGTAAATCATCTAGCAGTGATAAGGAAATAATTGGACACAAAATATGATCGAAAAATATTTTCTTGGAAGTACTGTATTAGAAAACCTACAGTTTGCCTGTATTCATTAAAACACAATGGAAAAAGAGCATTACTTTCCACACTGATATTGAAAATGAAGAGGTTTTCTTTGACATTCAGAATTTCTCAGTGGTTCAGTGGTTCACTTATATTTAGGGTAACAAATACTAAATTGTTCATCCTTTAATAGTAATAAGTGTGATCTTACAAATTTATGTGCCATTTCTACGTAACATTGCTCGAAAAATGCAGATTCAGGTAAACAGAACTATTTATATCTAATTCACAAGATTGTCTCATCAGAGGGAAATTGTCTCATCGAAAGAAAAAAGTTTTACTAAACATCAAAGTCTTTTATTTTGTTTCAACATTTCAAAGCAAAATTGTTTCTATTTTTTACTTTCAATGTTTCATTTCAAAGTACTTCTTTATTAAAGAGTGAAACATAAAGACATTTTTAAGATTTTTGTTTTGTTAGAGGAGCTAATGAAAATAGTTTAGATTAACATAAACCAAGCCATGAGCTGTCTGAGGTAGTTTTGGCTTACCAAGTAAAACAAGTATGGGTTAACAAATAATAAATAAATTCACAATTCAATTGAAATAAAAACCTACAAGAAACTATAACCAAACACTTGATAAATAAAATACAGTCAAATGGTTATTTCATATTGCAATGTGTGTGTCCCCATTCCTCAAAATATACTTTTAATAAAATTTCATTTTCCTTTTCTTATTTTTTACAGAGTTGATATCAGATAACTCACATCAACAGAAATCCACGCAAACACCAGCCTCATGGCTCAGGGCTTCTGGTGTGCTTGTGGGTTTATATGTGGTAGTTCTCTATTGTGTATTTCTTATTATTTATGTGTACTAAAATTACATATATATTTAATAAAAACATTTTTATACTATGACACTAAAGTACTGAGAATGAGTATGCATTTTTGAAGCTTCTGCTTCTTCTCTGGCTTGGTCACAGAAATACAGATAGCATAGTTTAAGTGCTGACATGGTGTTTGCTTCTTTTTTATTTCCTTTCCTTTATATATATATATTTTTTTCCTTTTAAGATTCTGTGACCTATTTGCTAAGGAAAGAGCTTACCTGTTTGTTGGGAAGGAGTTTGCCTGTCTGTCTGAATTGAACAAAGCCACCCGCTTGATCACAGGAGACTCAGCCATTTTCCCAGGCTAGACAGCACAGGAGAAACTGCGTCGCATCATTTCTAAACATTTACCCTGGAGGTAGAAATCCCATAATTCTTTACTTCTAAGGCACACACCACAAACCCAGAACACCTGTGAAGCAAAAGATTTCAGCGTTATTATTCTGCACACAAGAGAAACAAACCATTCAATCAATCATTTCCACTAAGAGAATTTATCAAGCAATGTTCTAAGAATGTATAGAGTACTACAAACAACAATTTCAACATGTGGTGTTTATTTTGAAGAGTTCACAAACTCTGTAAAACACTAGGACAAAAGCTGGAAGAAGATGTTGCTTTGCCTGCACTCTAGCTAGCCATCAGGAGAAAAGCCACTTGGATAAAGCCTCTGTTTTCAAAATTATAGCAAACATCATCAGACAGATACATCCTTATGACTTTTGCCTAATAATAGACACAATCCCAAACCACCTCCCCAAACCCCCAAAAGCTGTCATTAGCATAATTAGTCTTTGAAAAAAGCCTGAGAACAAAACCACCCCCAAAGGATGCTCTGGTGTTTGCAGTGCTGGATTAGGAATGAAACAGCAACTTTTGGGAACAAACTCTTCTTTTTATGGACAACTCTGTTTTTATCAGAAAAAGGCGTTCCTGCCTCTCAGTGGTAGAGGGAGGATAAATGCAATAAGGAATGAGATAAATGTATTAAGGAGCGAGAACTTCATCCTAGGAAAAAACAAAGCAAACAAAAAAACCCCAAAACACACAAAGTTAAAAAAAGGAAGAAAGTGATAAATATCTTTTCCCAAAACGAAATAGAAAACAAACTCCAGAATACTATCACAGAATCACAGAATCACTATGATTACTTTTAAAACATAAAATTAAATAAACCCAAAATTCACAGTAGAGTGCACTAGGGAAGAAAAATTAAGCAACCAACTTTCAATAAAACCTGTAAAATTCAGTCTAATATGTGAATTAGACCTTAAAAAATAACTGGGTCTTTACAGCAGGTCAAAGCCTCAAACCATACTTCAGGTGCTTGTAAGCAAGGTTCCTTAAAACTCACTGTGAAAAGAAACATTTCAACCAAAAAACAACAACAACAACAACGTAATTAAATAAATAAATGAAATACAAACAAAAAACCCTGAAGCTCTCAATTATATTTACATCGAGAATGGGAAACCAGGTAAAGAACTCTCTGGGAAGGACATGTTTCCATAGAGCTCCTAACTTCTCAAGGCAACACAATAAACCCTTAACAGATCATAATTGAATTTCCATAGCAAAATCTTCACATTTTGATATTATTCTGATTCAATTTCTCATGTCTCTGGGACATACTTTTCTGAGGGTCTCACAAAGACCATTTTTCTTAACTGCTGTGGGACTCCAGCAGACAGAAGAGAGCTGGGTAACAGATGGCATGCTTACTGCTTCGTAATATCAAAAGAAGACTTGCGCTGCTTTTGTTTTGCAATTTGTTTAATTTTACAGATCTGTGGATATGCAAAATTAAATCAAACCTTCTCTTCCCTCTGTGCAATGCATCGTTATGATTTATGTTCTAAATAGTCCCCTAAAACGGTCAAGGATTCCATTACAGGAGCAACTGTTCGAACACATAACAAATGACAGTCTTTATTCCAAATACTTTGTAATTTGAACAGAAAGAAAGAAATGATGAAAAACTGGAATTGCTATTTTCTCATCATAAAAGTGGCAAAAGATGCTTTCAGTCGAGGAAATGATGAAACTAAGTGTTGAGTATGGGTCTGACAGCTCGGTGAAGCAATCCTTCTCCTTTTCTTACAGCCACTTTATATAGAGGCAGAATATAGTATAAAAAAGAGAGCTAATTGTACACATCTGATTGTATTGCCCCCTTAGGTACTGGAATGAACCATAAGGTCTCCCTGGAGGCTTCTCTTCTCCAGGCTGAACAACCCCAACTCTCTCAGCCTGTCCTCATAGCAGAGGTGCTCCAGCCCTCGCATCATCCTCACCACCCTCCTATCAGCTACTTAAGAGACATTCCTGGAAAACATTGGCCTTAGCAACACAGTGTATAAATCAGAGCAAACTTCGTGGGTTTGGTAATTCAAGACCCCGACACCACTGTGGTGTGAACTTCACTACTTTGGAAGCACACAACAGTGAACCATGGCTGTGTCACAGGAGTTGTTCCCTCCACCACGTTTCTGAACAGACCAGCATCAGCCTAAACTCCTAAAACAGGAGTTTTTCACTGTTTTATACCATATGATGCAGATGAATGATGCCAAAAATTGAAGAGGCTAGATTATATATGTAAGTGTATTATCTGTGTGTATATATATGTGTATATATTTAAATATCACGCTTCAGCTCTCTCCCAAATGTTGTGAGAACTGAAATAATTGCACTGTTCACAACTTTAATTAAAAGACTATGGGTTTGCCTCTTTTCAGGAGCCTTTTATATTTTAAGTGGTGGGGGAAAAGCTTGGCATCTGATGCAATGAACTCCTGTGGCTTATAGAGTTCTGGAAATTCCAAAAATATATTTGAATTTGCTATTTAACATTTTCTGTATGTTTCTTCAAATCATGGGCAAAATTGTAATGAAAATCTAGACCGTGTATTGTAGAGTAGCCATTTACTGACACCTCCTGCTCCGCTCCTTTGTCAGTGAATCACACTTCTTGTGCAGAACTCTGAGGAATTTTTCCCTTTTCAATACCCACCCAAGACTTTTTTCTGTAAAACTCAGCCTCTAAACTTTTAAATTCCTCTCAAAGATACACCGTGATACCATGAGTCATCCAGAACTCTATTTGGATTTAGGAAATGAATTTTGCCTCGACTGTCCTCAAATCCAGGCAATCCACATTAGGCTTATGGGGTATCTGCTCTGTGGAAAGCACAGAATTATATTTACCACACAGGTTGTTCCTCTTGCAAGTTGAAGGAAACAGAAACAAACAGAAATTGTTCAAAAGAAATGTCTTTATATCTACAGTCCCTCCACAACTTATTCCTACAATTAAAAAAAATAAGAGAGTCTTGTAGTAACCATGTTCACGGGGGAAACTGCTTTCCTGATTATCAAATTCTTTATGTATCACTGACATCAGAAGTAATTTTATGTTAGCATACAGATGTACATATTTGCAAAGGAAATGGCAAATTTCTAATCAGGATTCACCTGCTGCCAGGCTCAGTGTGAGAATATACCAGTGGCTGTCAATAAAGTGTCAAATGAAATTATGCAATGTGCAAAGTAAATGTAGGGAAAGATCATTTGGGAGACATTACTAATCATGTTAAATACACATAGCAACACTAAAAGCTTGAGTTTCAAAGGCCTGGAGGTGCCTAATGAGATTTTTAAAACTGCCTTTTTAGCAGGACTGAAACACGGTGGGAAGTGCCTCGCTGCACCTACCCACCTTTGAAATCATCGTTTTATGTTTCTATCTTCAAATCTAAAAATACCCTTCTGAAGCTGCGGAATGAACTAAAGTGACTCCAAGGAGTCATTTCTGTGTATTTAAGATTAAAGCAGCATTTAAAGGAGATCTCCTCTGACTTCAGCTGCCTTCAGACCAGGCCTGAAAAGAGACAGAACTGGAATTTCTAAGAATCCTCCCTCACCCCCACTTTGTGCTGGCTCCTGGTGCACACCTTTTATGAGCTGTGTTACAACACATGCCTTTAGGATTCATACCACATCATCCCTTTCCCATTTGAAAGAAGACCAGTGAAATAACTTCAGCAACATATATACGGGCAGTAGCATTACGTGTATACAGAGGTTTCTGCTCCAGGCAGCCATCGGTGGCCACTGGGCAGTAGGGCTCAGAGGTGGTCTCTTCTGAAGCTGTCTATCCCCAACCCAGACCACTTCTAGGGCTCAAGTATTCCCCCTGCATTTCTAAGAAAAGAGTTCTGTGATTTTTCATCTTGATCTGAAGTGAGGGAACTGGAGTGCAGCTGAGCAGAGTGGCTCAAAACATGGGTCAAACAGCACCAAGTGCTATCAAAGAGTATTGGAATGGGTTTGGAGCATGATGCAGTCAGTCAATAATAAAAGTAGAAGGATAAAAATCCTGGATTATATTTTACTTTGAAACAAGCCAAGCCTTGCTGAGCAAAATCATGAATATTAACAGATAAGTGTGAAGGACTGGGGCTTGGGACCAAACCAGGGAGCTAAGCTTTTGACAGCACAGATATACTTGCAATTTCAAACAACTCTATTTTTTTTTCCTTTTAAATTTACTGTTTCCCTCTTGGTTCATAACAGAGATATATCCTCTTAAAGATGAAGGGTAAACATTGCATTTGAAAAATGCAATAAAGATCCATTTGCCATATTTTTCCCCTACAAAAACCAAACTATTTGCATAGCAATGCCCAGGCCTGCCTTTTCCTCCCCACGGGCAGACTCTGACGCTTCAGAAACACAAAGAGCAGAATACAAATCAGTTCCTACTTCCATGACATCCCATGATTTCAGCTGAGAGCAATTTACTTAAGATGTATTTCTTTGGCTGGGAATACACAGCACCAGTTCTCCTTATTGTCCTGGACATTTCACCCACTAAACCATTCGTTTCCTCTGAGGACAGAAGTAAATAGCACAATTTGTTCTCAAAGAAGACTAGCTGTTTCTGAAATGTGAAGAAGCTCATGGCAAATGGGCAGAATGTTAGGAATAAATAAGAAAAACGGGGCAGCAGAAATAAATCTTCTACGATGACTTCTCTCATTCATTTAAATGGGAAACAGTCTTTGCTGTTGCTTGTAGGAATCAAGACACGAAAAAGTTTGCAAGTTCCAGAGAAAATATCTTTAGTTCACTGGTAATTTTCTATACCAATCTGAAATATAAACTTTAAAGAAAAATGTGAAGACACAGACTTCAAAAAATAGCTAGCAATTTAAGAAAATTATATCACTGAGGGCAGAAAAGATGTATGCTATAGCCATTTAAACAATAAATTGCTTTAAACATGTAAGTAAACCAATGAAAACACCTAATCTTGTCCTATTTTTTCAGAAAGCTACTGCTACACCAAGGCAAGAATCAAATAGAACATATTGTACCTGATTTACAAAAAAGTTTAATCTCATTCCCACTTCATACGTCTCTGAAACTCCCTCTGCCAAAAGACACACCTTTTCCAGGTACTATTTCATGCTTTTCCTTTGCCTATAGCAGAGTTTTCCCCCTGCAGATTAATCTAAGTCTTTTGAGATCCTCCAGAGACTTAAACGAAAATGAAAAGTCAACTCTCTCGATGCTTCTCAAATTATCACGAAGATTCAGCACAAGTGCAGGTGACAAACCTGCCCCAGCCAGATTTCACTGGGAATTTCCTGAGAAAAAGCAGAAGCAAGATATCTCATTTGTCTGAACTCCCCCTGAATTTTCAGACGATACAGTGATCCAGACAGTTTTTCCCAGGAGACTTTCAAATGATCATACTTACTGGGGCAACACAAAGAGGGGTTATCATCAAAGCTGCACAATCAGAGAGAAAAGGAAGTATCAGGCAAACAAAACTTGAGCTGTAAAGACTGATTTCTAAGTATTTCTGGATTTTAAATGATGCCAGGTAGAAGCTATCCAGGTTAATCAGGATCACAAGTGTATCAAAGAAGCTAAAACCCAATCTCCTGCCCCAAGTAAAAAGCTTCAGTGCCCTTCCCTGTCCTACTCCTCCTTATCATCCCCCCACCATCGTTCTGACCCCTCACCCTTGTGAGCAGTAAGCACAGCAGGACCTGCAACACACATCTCTGGTCTCCAAAGTGAATGTCTTATCCAAAAAGGTCTTTTAGTTCAGGTTCTTCCTATCCTTTTAGGCCAGAGAGGCATTAAAAGAAACTTCTGTAACCAAGCATGTCCAAAGAAGGTGGTTCAACAGAAACATTTCATTTCTCAAACAAAAGTCCATGAGTTTGTTGAATAATTTCTAATTTGTTCTCCTCGATATATGCTGTGATTTCAATTCCCAAACAGCATTTTCATTCCTGACCTGACAAACTGATTGATCATTCTTGTTATCTGTCTCAGAGCTTCTGCACTGAATTGTGAAGTTAAAGGCTGAAATAAATTCAGAAGATAAAGTTGAAACTAGAAACTTTCAGATTTAGGACTAAATTAAAACACTTCACCTTTTTCTCTAACTTTAAACCAGCAGAGATGAGAGCATTACACAGGTGCTAAAGTGCCATGACTTATATGTCATAGAGCAGAGCAATGCACGTTAGATTAAAAATGACCAATTTAAACTTTCAGAACAGTTCACACTCACATTAAATGCCTTAGCAACCACACTCCTTCCTTTTGTATTCAAGCAAGATTCTTTTAGCGTAAGAGGGCAAAATAGGTGCCTGTAAATATGGTTATAAGCTGGTGACAGCAAGTCCATACCGATCTATGAAAATGAAGGGTGACATCTCGTATGCACAAGGAAATTAGCAGAAAACACGAGTTACGAGCTATTTCCATTTAGATTCTCTCTGAACATGGACACATTTAGGAATTTGGTCCATAAACTTTAATGATTATTCAATTAATTCTTCTATTTGAGTTGTGTGCCCGACATGAGCTCTGTTAAGTCTTTTGTCTGTAATGATGTCACCAGCCAGCCACACAAAAACAACCCCCCGAGTCTCTGCAGATAGCACCGAGCTATTTCCGTGACGATGATTGTCAAGGGAAAAGAAATGTCACATCACAACTGCAGCTTTCTGAATTCCACTGAAAGGTGGTCTCATAATGAACAGACTAGAGGACCCTACAAAGGAAGACTGAAGATTTCCCTACCTCTGCATATGAAGGCATCGGCTTTCCAGACAATCAAATATCACTGAATACGAGATGCCCAGTGTCAGTACTGGTACCCAATAAGCAGGAAACCTAAGCATCAGGCCCCAAAGTGGGGCATGACACACACCTTAGCAATAGGTTGTCCACCTACAGTCACAGACCTTGACAACAGCACTGCAAGGAAGCCCTCGGACAACTCCATGTAAAGAAGGAGCAAGAGTCATTGAGATAATTTGTTTTTTAATGCAAATCAATGCAATTTTCAAGAAGGTGCAGGCAGAGCATGCAGTATTAAATCAGCCTATAAAAATGTTTCACTTACCTCTATACCAAATACAGTCCTTAAACCTGATCAGATGGAAACAGAAGTAGTTCTGGGATGTGATCCTGGCAGAAGACATAAGACACATGAGGCTGGTCTGGTTCAGCAGAGAGTTTTGTGGTGGTGGTGGTCACAGCGCTCATGTGGAGCTCGTGAGTTCAGATTCGGTAAGAATCTGAAAAGCCATCAGAAGAAATGCCTTTAGACATCTGGATGTTGATCAGTCCACACATCAAAATTTCCCACTTAATTACTGGGGAAGGCTGGTCTGACACTTCGCCTGACTAGTAACTGGGCTTTCTCCTTCCTCTGGGAGGGAGTGCCAGAGGTGCTGCAGTTCTGCTGACACTTATTTCTCATATTCTCATACAGATACAGTAGTACCAAATTGTTTACAGAATCATAATAAAAAAAAAATTAAAAAGAAGCCATTAAAATTTAAAATATCCGTGGCCAGGGAAATACGAAAACAGGTTGTTCAAACACAGAGACCCCCTTTTAAACAAAAGTCCTTCTCTATGAAACTAAAATCACTGCAGAGAGGACATATCAGAAAATGCAAGATGAACTAAGCTTCACAATCGATTTTTCTCTACATTAATAAAAATTAATTATAGAATGTTGTAGTGTTTTACATTATCTTACAGCACTTAGATCTGGTAGACTCAAAAATAGGTGCATGTAAAATATAATCTCCTTTCTCATTATCTTTTTTTATGATATATATTTTTATTAGGATACCATGGTTTCCAAAGCAGATGCCATATAGACAAGTAGGAGTAGATTTTATTCAGAGCTTTATTCAGGAATACATGCTCCAAATAGTTTAATATAAATGTCATCTGAGGAGAGGATTTCACCTTAGCAATATTCAAAGGTTAGGACAATATGCCAACAGAGATACTTTGTTAATGTTGGTACAATGGCTTTATAAACACCCACAACAAAGAATCATGAAAAGCAACTTTAATAAATTGAAAACTCAGTTAGGAAGTGTTTATAAAATGCATTATATTTCTCTGCGAGTTATTCAGCAAAGGGAGGGAACCTATTGTTGGAGTGGAAAGACCATTAAGTTGTCAAAAACAGCTATTTTGAAATTGCAGCCAACACCCAGGCTCCATGCAAAGTCTATGCTATAGTGAATTTCTGTCTTGATCGTTAATTTTCATGCCTGAAAGTAGTCTTGCATACTTTATTCTCATTTAGAATACCTGAGAACAATAAACGCCAAAAAAAAAGGAACGGAAGCTTTGTAAGTTCACCCAAAGTGATTAATGCTTCTTAACTTCAATGCAACAATAGGACATGTCTGACCTACACCACTGAAAGAAGTGATGAACAGACATGTAAATCTTCCTTAATTACCTCTCTTTTAACATGGAAAAAAAACGGGTGGTAACTTAAGGAAGTAATCAGCCAGTCAAATCACAGAATAGTGGAAAGGTCAGGTTCTTACAGCCTAAACATCGTGAATTACAAGAAATATAAAGCATTAAAACTCCAAATGGCTTCCTTTTGACAGAGGTTTTAATGAGAATGGAAAAAGAGATAGCAGTCTGTCCTCACGACAAATATTGTAACGAGAATATTCTCCTCCTGTTTAAAAATCTCTTCAATGAGTGAAAATATGCTTTTGTACCAGGATCCTGAAGGATTTGATTCATGTTTGCACATTACACATTTCAAGAAATTCACATGATCAATTGACTTGCCTGTCATCTCTCCATTACGAAAACAACTCTGCTAGATCATCTGGCACGGCCTCCAGCTGCCCTCTGCCATGGCTCCTGTTTCCAACTTGGTTTGTAGAATGCACATCCACACTCTCTAGTGAGCACAGAGTAATTAGGAAAGAAGCATGAACAATTACAAATAAAAGCTAAGCAAGCCTATCTAAATGATGAGATTTTAAATCCCCCATTAAAAGCATGCCCATTAGCAAAACTGTCGGAAGAACAAGATTTTATTTTTTCTCAGCAGCACTCCAAAACCCAGATGGCCTTGAACAAAGATCCCTGGAGCTCTTCCCACCCTGTGACGGTCACTGAACGGGTACTCACTCTGCACACATCAAAGTGACTTCTGCAGCCTCCTTGCCCAGCTTCCAGTGAGCTCCACTATGGACATCCCGAGTCCCAGGGGGCATTTCTCTACTTAACGACCCTTGTTAGAAACGTGTCTGATGATTTTAATTCCATGCGAAAAGCAGCATTTTTAAAGCTTCCCAGAGTTTCCTTACTATTGTACCTCAAATATGCCCAGGAGAAAAGTGGCTCCTGAGTGTGAAAGTGTCTTATTCTGCTCTTGGCTTCACTACTACACGTTTCATCAAGGATGTAAAAGCAAGTTTGGTGTTCCATAAGAACCAGAAAATATGCTTTCTTTGTGTTTGCTCATTTGGTTTGGATTTTTTTTTTTCAATAAATCTCTAACCTTTAGCTGGTTTCGGTAAGTGACAGACAAATAACATGCATTACTTCAAGGTGATTACATCTGAGGCAATCTTTAAAGGAGCTTCATACTGATACCGTCATTACCACTACAAGTGGGTATAAACAAGTCCTCCTTTCCACGTTTAAAAAATAATCATGGTATCATGGTGTTTTACCATTGCACTTTCTCTTTCTCTTGCTCTCTTACTACATCAAGCCCCATAGGAAGCAATCATTTCTATGCAAATGCTGTGTAATAGAAATATAACTTCTCCATAACCTGCCTTTCCTTGGGGAAACCAATCTGCTGTCTGTGTTTGGATACGTACAAAATACAACCACTGTGGTTTCCAAGCAAAGCACTAAGCTGCAAAATTTTATGATATTAATGGCCTTCTGCATCATTTACATATTCATGTATCGCTTCTGACGTGCACATTTTATTATTTCTGGAGGAGCAATAATAATCTCATTTACACAATAACTGATATTGGCCAGATTCAATAATCTGAGGTAACTGGCACAAACACCACACAGACCTTAGAAGCCATGAGACCCCCTGTAGTATTCTTTCATAAATCACTCCGAAAAGATGTTTAAAAGACATCGACAGCTACAAGGGAGACTGTTGGTAGGAACAGTTAATTGCAAAGTGCTTCATATTCCCTGATCTCAATGGGGAATGTCAAGGTTGTGAAATCTGGGGCTAAACCATGAGAAATTGGCCTGTTCACAGCAAAGTATGCAAGAGGCCACTTTGCATACAGACTGCTTGCCCCCTTCTGCTCAGAAATGAAAAAAAAAGGGTAATAACTGACAGGAATTACTAGCAGAGAGCCCTTCTGTCATCTCCATCAATCTGCAACGCAACTGGTAATCTCTTGAGTAGGTACAGTCTCACTGATGAAGCGAATAACCCACTCCCTCTGGACTGCACGACATGCTGCAGCAAGGTTGGGGATAAAAGGGTTGGATTTGTCATTTTTTCCTCAGGTCCAAAATGTCACGCTGGGGTTCTCACTGTGGAAAGGAGGAAAAGGCTCTGCCCAGCATTACACAAAGCCTCCAACGCTCCTCCTGAATGCACAAGCTGTAACGTTACAGTAATTTCAGTCCAGCCACCAAAAACTCCCTTTGCCTTTCTAAAAAAAATTGAACTTTCAGGGAAAATGACTTACAGGCAGGAAATGTATTACTGAGAATTTTTGAATAATACGTGGGGTCCTTGGTGCTGGTCTCAGCAGCACTGCTAACGCTCTCCAGAGTGTAAGAATTTTCAAATGAGTTATACCATGTAGCCTTTTCATATTTGCCCCCAATTACCTAAAGCAAATAAATAAACAAACAACGTGAACCCTTTGTATGTATAACATTAAGAACAAACGTATCAATAGTTATTTCCCGTGAGCCTGCACTGTTTGCTTTTCCACGTCATACAGTCACACGGTGGATTTGTTCTCTCCTGATCTTAATAGGTCACCACAAGAAGAAAGCAGGCCCCTAACAACTTCTCTGTAAACACTAATAGCATGTGTATTGCCACCAGTGGGTCTCTTCATCACCTTCCGTGACCGTCCAAGGCCGTGGGAGTCAGTCCTTACTGAAAGCAGATGTAGAGCAGGTTTTCAAGTATATTTGGGGAAATATGCAGGCACTTGGAGGCATCACAAACTGCCACACGGCTTTACTGTATATCGGTTTTGTACTTTGGAGAAAACAATGCCTGGAGAAAGGATTTCTTTGTGTAAGAAGCCATGGCTCTGAAGTAGTCTGGGAATGGAGAGGGGTGCTGAAGCACGCAGCAGTGCCAGCTTCTGTCTAGCAAAGGTTAATCCAGAGAGGAATTTATGCTGTGAAACCTTAGTTACACAACTGCCATCTGACTTCCTGACACTTCTGGACACGGATAGAATATCAGATTTCCTTTAATGGCACCTTTCTAGCCAGGAGTTGCCAGACTTTTGTGACACACATTTTTTCAAAACAAGAGATCCAATGCTTTTTCATAGCAAACAGATACAGATGAGGCCATTTGCACTTAGGATGACTGTGGATATCTTCAGCAAAGACACAAATTTCCATCCTTACCTCTAGTGGCAGAGCTCAGTCTCCTGAACACCTATCTCCACGTCTCAGTGGTTAGGGCCTGAACCACTTCTGACCACCAGCATCTCTCATGCCTGGGTTCTCTGCCTGGATAAATAAATAAAAAAATAAATAGTTGAGCTTCATGCTCAACATGGCTGTTTGGAGAGAAAGTGCAGGAGAAGGTATGAAAACTTGCAGACCACTAGACATAGGGGCTATGGAAGATTAAATATAGCTAC
This sequence comes from Scolopax mira, assembly GCA_004320125.1. NCBI lineage: Eukaryota > Metazoa > Chordata > Aves > Charadriiformes > Scolopacidae > Scolopax > Scolopax mira. Next base: position 47,141 of record BJBW01003352.1, read on the forward strand.
AAAACAAGCACTAGCCACAGAGGCTGTGGCAGATTCTGAGCACTGAGTGTTCTAAGTATAAAAAGAAGACACAGTGAATTGTTAACTTAGAAATAAAAGAATTATATCCTTCAACTTTTAAGAAAATGCATACAATGGAGGGGGGGGGAGGAGTATGTGGAATCTGCCTGAAATACATAATTTCCTTTAAACAAGAATGTAGTTGCATAGAAGTTCTTATTTTCTGTAGTTTCACTGTTGAAACTGATATCTGCACACATATTACTAAGTTTAAAAAAGGCTCATAAAATAGGTCATAAAGATCTAAAAAAATTCATATTAAATTTAGCTTTTTTTTCCCTTTTCACTAAAGCCCTTGGCTGTACTTCACCTGAACTTGTTTACCTCTAATCTTATCCGTGGGGAGGTAAATGAAACCAAATGTATTGTTTCTGGTTGATGAAGCATTTTAGCCTCCCTCAACAGGCTCATCTTTCCATTAATAACACAGTCCTACCTCTAACAAAAGATTATATTTTCCAAAGTGACAACAAAGAAGAAAAAAAATCAATGCATAAGTAACATTATTTGAGGAAGTAAATAGAAAAAAACCTTTCCACTAATCAAAGAGAAATAAAGCAAAGCAACACGAGAGTCAGCAGTTTGGGGCCAAATCTACATCCTTTTACGGTTTCTGTTCCCTGATGGTATCTCTAGGTTTTTACTCTTTCTGTCTTTACTGTTTGGTTGGGGTTCAGTTGTGTGGGGGGTTTTTCTTGATGTATTTTCATGGCTTCCACTTCCATTTCCATGGACTTCCATCCACATGGATATGCTGTTTTTCTTGACCCTGTTTTTGCCAGAGGCCTGTTTTAGGAAGAGCTGCGATCACTGCTGGGTGCTGCAGCTGGATGCAGCCCCTTATTCAAACTGGGAAGAATTGAGCACTGATCCATGTGTGTTTGAAATGGCTGGAAGTGTACTTTTCTAACCTTGTGGGAATTTAAAAACATTAGCCTAATTAAAATTGTTGTTGTATTTGTTTTGTCAGGCTCTCCCTTTTATCTGCATGATAATGATTTTGCCTCATCAGTTCAAGAAGTGTCTGTGGGTGGAAACAGTGAGTGATAGATTCACATAATGAGGCTCTAAATGACTACAAAAGACTTTACATCGCTGTGAATCATCCATCTACAGTGCTGCATTATTCAGAAATTAATGCAACCCTATAAATGAATAATGATTTAAATGTACTTTTAAAAATTGTTAATGCTCCAGCATTTTTCCTTTTCTACATAATCAGAAAATTGATTACGACTACCACTAGACCTATGTTCTTAATTTAACTTATGCAATGGTGATGTAGAAAAAGTCTTGTGACAACAATGAAAATGGAAAGATTTCCAGGAGACTAGAAATGGGTTTATAACTTTCAGAATTCCCTAGCCAAATTCAGTCAGCTTCAGAGGGAATTAACACCAAAAAAGCCTCCTGAAAGGCTGCAGGGTCTAGAGACAACTGAATTATTGCCAAAGTTAGTCCAAAATAGATTAGAATACATGAAATAATTAAGAATAGCATGACACAGAAAACATTTTGCTCACTATTTGTTTTCTCATATTACTCTCTTTTTTAAAAACAAGTGATTAAGAGAGTCATAAAGCAAGAAGCCATATGAGCAGTAGAAATAACACAAACTAACTTCCCAAGCATTTGGCTGAGGATGATATCCCATGTAGATTATCTGATGAAGACAATAGGGTGAATGCAACCACAGACTTCATCACAGTAGGTTCTATAAACGGGTTTCACTCTTCTATCTGGATTTTAGTTTTAGAAAATAGTGAAAGCTCTCTTTCTTTGAGACAAGACTGACATATAGATTCAAAACTGTTGAAGCCAGGGAGTTAAGATATAGACAAACAGTTGTAAATAACGGCCATATAAATCTTCAGAAACCAGAACACAACACATTAAGCTGTTACAACACTGGTTTTGGCATTTCTGATATTCAAATACACAGGCTGATCCTCCAGCCATGTCATGCACTAGGTGTACGCTGGGGTACTGTATCCCCCAGATTATGCTCCCAACTCTGCAAAGGGGCTTATTCCATTAAAATCACTAAATGTTCTGGTGTTTTTAGGAGAATGGAGAATGCAATCAAGAGTAGAACTGGGTCTATGCATTTTACTGAACACTCTGTGAACACCACATAAATTGTTTCTTTAGGCACATGTTTTAAACCAGGTACTACCTAAATTATTAAATGTGTTTCTGCTCAAGTTATAGCACCAAGTTTTCAGAAGTAGACCAAAGATGAGAAATTGTTCTCTTCACATTAAAACAAGCAAATGTAATGTCTCTTTACCAAAAGACTGTTGAACAAGGTTTCTTTCTTTTGCAATAATAAAAGTATATAGCACATGTATTTCGAGTTTCATTGAAACTAGATATTTAACAGAATCTTCAGCCATAGAAAATGGTTTCAATAAAGTTATCTTCCACTAGGATTGTTTTATATTCCACAAATCCCTATTAAATTATCATAAATTATTGATGGTATAAAGGACATGAACTCTACCAAGGCTACAGTCACAGATGCCTCTCTTATTAAAACCATGTAAAAATCACTACCATTCGAGCAGCAGAATTGAGTTTGTATCAAAGACGCAGTGAAATATTGCCACCCACCTATCAAACCGCTGCTCCTTCCAATTACTTGGAGTTTGATAAACTTACCGGTATGTGCTTTCGTTATTATCTAATTCGGCTGATAAATTGTGACCTTACCTTTTTTGTCCACAAATGATTTACTAGGCTGAAAACAATATTGCCTGTCTTAATTCATCTTAGCCAGAAGGGTTTTATTAAAGGATGGGACAAACACTGGGGCAATGGTGTTATCTGATCCTTTGGTGTGGGACCACCCCAAGAGATCTGCCTCACATTCACCCATCCTGGCTATCCTTTTAGTTATGGAGTCCTGCTCTACACTGTATTTAATATCACAAGTGAGATTTTAAACAATATTCAGACACACTAATAATGACTAAACCCATTTCCTTTTCTGTAAGTTGCCAAGCAATATTTTTATTTCTGCAATTTGATTACTTTTACTGAGTCAAAAAAAAAATTCTCAAGCTTCATGTCCAGGATTACACATTTTTCATAGTGCTGGAGAAGCTTCAATTTTTTTATAGATTTATAGGGAGACATATCTTTGAATCTGTTAAGATTTTTCCCCCTTTCAAGAAGGAAAAAAATTTATCTCGAGCCAGCTATTGCAAATCAAGCATCTCATCTTAATATTGGCTAGGATCTTTGGTGTTCCCTCTCATAGCTGACTAACCAGTTAAGCCAAAACCAGCAAAATCAGGGTGGCTGCAATATTGATTCAATTTAATTTTGTGGGGTTTTGCTTTTTTTTTTCTCCCCAGTGTTCCTTTGTCTATTCTTTAATTATCAGCAGTAGTTTCTGACTTAAGCACTCTCTCAAGTGAACTCATTAATCAGGAAAAAAAGCACGTTTCTGCTGTTGTCTAGAAATTGTTCTGGGGTTTATCCCAAAACCAAAATATAGAATAATGCTTTTGGTATTCAGTATCAAGGAATTGAGTAAAAACTCCTAAACCACATCACATCTCACAAGTGCATGCATCTTCTCTGTTGTAAATAAACTCAATGCATGGATTAACCTAGGAGATGTTCCCTTTTATACAATTAACTTTGATGATTTGTAAGGAAAACATGGAAATCTGGCTCTCCTACATTTTTGGGACAGCTGGGAACTTGGCTATTCCTTGTATAAACTTGTACAGTAAAAGACACGATCAATAAGCAACAAATACAATTCATTCATTCCTTCCTGGACATACATACAAATGTAACATAACTTATCTGTCTTGTACTGTTCTGCTATTCATCATTAAAAGCTGCTAACCTTAAAGTTTTGTAGGTAACTTTGTGTTATCTTTTTTAAGAATTTCAAGTCCTAGTTCTTGAGAGCTGATCTCAAAAGGTCTAGGAAATGTTTCATCTCAAACTTGTAACATTAACCAGAGATTGCCAAGATTCATAAATTATTCTCTTTTTATTGTTTAAGACTGACAAATGTGCCAACTTTTCAATTTAATTAGGAAAATTCTCTGTAAGAGATGTATTTTAGTCAAGTTCTGTTCTCCCAGTTTCACCTTAGGTTTCATCCTCATCAACCAAAAAAATATACTCAACTTGTTCTCTCAGAAATCGTCTCATGTAGATAAAACAAAATGTTTCATTTTACATATTTACATTTGTCTTGAAAGATGTCTTCAAATCCTCCTGTCTGGCAGGGACACCCATTATTGCTCTTCTGAGCTTCCTAATGCAAGGGAATTAAAGGATTTAAGCAACTACCTTTCACAACCACTTCACCTTCCACTTCCAGTCCATAAATTCTGCCACTACTGTGAATGAAAATTCACAGAAATCTGCATCATGGAAAGGCCAATCAAAACCTAGAGGATGAGAAATAATCAGGGAGGAATAAATCATGGAATGGCTTGGGTTGGAAGATACCTTAAAGATCATCTAGTTCTAGCCCCCCATGCCATGGGCGGGGACACCTCCCATTAGACCAGGTTACTCAAAGCCCCATCCAACCTGGCCTTGAATAAATTAATTAAAGTAAAACATTCTATATAGCATTTCTGCATTAATCAGAGATTCTGAAGAGAAATAAGAAATAACTTTTAATTAGAAGGACTTCAGACATCAAGCTTCCAATACTTTTTCCCTGTGTTTTTCTTCAAGACCCTGAAACAGAACTCATTGGATCTTTATGCAATGGCTTGCAAGTTACAGTCAAGCTGATTAAAATTACCCATTCTTATTGAATTCTTTTGTAATGAATTTTCTTTTAGCAGAACAAAAAGCACATTAATGCAATCTAAACTTCTCCTGTAGTGAAGAATCAAAAGCAGCAAAATGGACAAATGACATGCGTTGTCTGTTTTAATCTCAGATATGATTGCAAAAATACTATTCCCCAAATTACACCAGATGCACATAATTTGAATGCATGTATTGCTGTTACTGCAGTGCAGCAGCAATATCCATGCCATACACGATAAAGTATATTATCCTAATATGATTAATTTTATAGTTACGGTTACACTTGGAGAGTTTCTTTTAGTGAGTTATGGCATATGCAGGGACTGGGATACTTACATATGAAGAGTGTTGCTTAAGACAAGTTTTAGTAATTAAAAAAATTTGGAAAAAAACACACAACTTTTTAATACAGAATTTGTGGAGAGGTTGTAATGAATGCACACATGAATGCTATTCCTTTTATTGACTGTGAGAAATGGCTAGATTAATTTCATTCCCATTGTCCTTTCCCCTTACTTTCCTGTTTCATGGTTTTCATAAATTCTAATGCTTTGGAAATTTTTGAACTACTGCAGCGTGAGTTTTGTAAAACTTAGTGAGTGGTAAGTGACATGACATTTTAAATATAATTTATTATATTCCTGAATTAAACATGGTGCATTACTTTTACAACTTGCAAACCCACAAAGATTTAATGGAGTTTTTGTCATCCTAGGTAACTGTATCACATTTAAAGCACAGGTAAATTAGAACATTTTCTAGGATTTATAGATTTTTGGGAAATTCCTTTTTGACATATATGTATGTATATATAAATCTGCAAACTTTAAACACCATTAGCTGACTGAATAGGTACATATGAGAAATTAACCAAAATCAGTCCTTACCAAAAAATCCCTCCACTGAAGAAATTAACATAGGTACTTAAAATAAAGAATTTCCAAACTGGAGATCAAGACGATGCTCCCTCAAACACCAAGGCAGTGACAGGTAGGCATGGACTAGGTAATGAATGAAGTCTAGATAGTGTGACCAATGGCACAGATGGTTTTTTGGGAACAGGATTTAGCCTCCTTCCCTTGACGAACAAAATGTATGTAAGTATTCTGATAATGGCTTTGGAGCTCATGGGCCAACTTGAACCAAATCTTTCAGGTGAATAGAATCCAGTTTAAAAAGTAATTATTTTCCTACAAATTTTGCAGGCAGCCCAAAGAAAAAAAGAGTGCCTCAATACTTGCTCCCTAATTATGAGCAACATGAATTCAAATCTTACTTTTACATTTAAGCACACCTGTTTTACAAAGCCTTGTAGAAAGTATGTAAAAAGTATGGTTTTCCAGCCCAAATACTTGATCTGAGTTTCAACTATTTTCTTTGTCTTAAGTCATAAGCACCTTCTTCCTAATACTGTTATCCTTTTGGTAGTTTTCAAGATTGCTCTGAGACATTCCTGAATTGTTTCTTGTTATTCTCACACACCTGTAAATTACATTCAAGGCCATACTCTTTACTTTTTTTTGGACTTATTTATTTAATTAATTTCTTATTCAAGTCAAGTTCATGACTACGTCTCAATGCTTTTTCAAAAAAAAGAAAAGTAGCAGCAAAAGATGCAAAGAAAAAATTACATTGTTCACATTTTGTAAAACTAGGGGGCTAGGTAAAAGAGAAACCAAGTTTTGAACAATTTTTTCCTAATAACTATTGATCCTACTGGGGAATTTCTAAGCAACCAGGATGTCACTGCCAAAATATTCAGCAGAAAGGGATTATAGGTATATGCAGTGATAACTTAATCTTCATATAAATCAGTTACATGGTCAATCAACCAGGAGACACAAATCCATAGGAATTCCGGCTTCATTAGTTTCAGTGCTCACAGAACTACTTGGAATTTTTTTTTTAATGGTGCTTTAATCCTGTTAGATTTCAGAGGCAAAGAAGTTACAAGATTGAGCTAGAATCTGTCCTTTCTCATGCATCATTAAACAGCTCCAGAGTGAATTAATTACATCTGATCAACCCACTGAAGGCAATGAGGCCATGAAAGGTGCAAGTTAGGGGCTGCAAAACATTTATTACTGATGACAGAGCACCAGAAAGAAAACTCTGAATTTCAGATCCAAGTGTGAGCTACAGATCTAAACTTGAGTTAGTAAGGCTGGTTTTAGTGAAATAACTCTTTTACTCTACAAAGTAGTTGCATCTGAAGTGGAAAAATGGAATACAGAGTGCTGTGATATTATTTTCATTTTTACAGACCCATTTTTGGGCATGATACTACAATTTCACTTTGATCTTCAGGCTTTACCACTGACCTCAGTATATTAATGTGTACAAAAGAGCAAAACAGGCATAATCTCAGAAGCCCCCAACCCATTTGGATGATGATCCAAGAATCTGTTCATGAATAGCAGAGGTCCCAGAGGCTGTGATTTGCTAATCACAGCCTCTTCAGCTATACGCAGGCTGTCACCACATACCCATCAGGAACTTGGTGGCTCTCCCTCTCAGTAACAAAACCTCATGGATAAATGGATAACCACAGTAAGTCCTGTGAACTGCAAAAGGCATAATTCTGCAAGAAAAGTAACACTATGGATGGGGTATTGTCAGGATTGATCCCAGATATATGTCAGCCATGCTGGCTGTCCCTTTCATTTCAGTAGGCTAAGCAAACCATAAATTAGGTTCTGTTCTTCCTATCACCCTAACAGGCTTTCTCTGTACATGTTCCTATTTGAATTCACGTTTTTAAGCACAAATGCACTGTATTTAGATGAAATTTAACTAACCACCTGAACTATATTCTGCATTAATACTCTAACTGTGTACCTGCAAAAAGACTACATTATGCAGCCCTAAAATAGCGACATCTGTATTTTCTAATGTCTTAGATCTAGCAATCTAATTCTTTTTTCTGCTGAAACTAGAAAGTGGATAGGAAAAATTACGATAAAGCAATTTTGTTGGGGTTTACTGACCTCTATTACATGGAGATATGTAACAGCATAGGAGTGCTGTTGATGCTGGCAGAGTTCACACAGCAATTTGTCTGACCAGCTTCCCAGCAGCTTTCCTTGCCCACCCATGAGCCAGCTTCAGCCACCTGCTGCTCTTCCACAAGGAATTCCAAAATTTTTGGTTTGCTCATTTCTCAAACACAGCTACGCTTCAATAGAACAATATTCTGTGCAGAACAGAATGGCCTCTTTTAGTGTATAAATTTGTCAGCAGCCTGTATCCTATCACTCAGTGGGTTTATATACTGGACCTTCCATCTATATAATCTCAACTTATACAGAAAGGATCTTTGGGTAGTTCTTGTACATTTTGCTAAACCTTTTTTAAAATATTGAAATTGACAAATTTTTTTTCAGTCATTTGAAAATGCCTATGAAGTTCATTTTTTTTAAACAAGGTCTGTTATAGAATTAATGGTTCCTTTCTCTCCCCCCCCCCCATCTTCTATATTCTGTCATAAATGAAAAGAAATTTAACAAGCAGAGATAGTTAAACATATTTAGCACAGATACCCAAAGTAGATTTTAATACTTTCAGTATTCCTAAAATATCTCTGTGGAAAAATATGTAGCTTAACGAAAGACAGTGTGTGGTGCAGTTTTCTCTATCATGACTCCTCAAGAAGGTATCACTACACGTCATCTTTATTACGATAGATTATGAAGGACTTACGAATTCTGATCAAGAGGATATTTCACATCATGTCACCAGGCACCAGCTGTGTACAACACTCCCCAGGAGTCAGATCTGACTTATTGCCCTCACTTCGCAGAATTGTAAACTTTTTGTAAAGCTTTATGTTATCTTTATACACCTGGTGAATTCTTCTGTGAAGGATTAAAACTACTACACTGTCCAACACCTTAATGTAGATAGCATCAGCCATTTTTTGATGCTTCAAACTCCTGTGTCCCCCCACTGTGGCTATTCCCGTTTTACAATTCTGAGCTGCAGAGAAGGGAAGTTTACAGAACGGATATAAAAATGAGAAAGGTACCCAAACCCATGGCTTATTTCACATCTGTGAGCAGTCTCACTGTGGAGCTGGGACAGGTGAAATAAAAAGAGCCTTCCCTGTCTCACAAAACGTCAGAGGTTGGTATGGAGAGATATTGGAGGGAATAAATGGCAGTTTCTTTATAAATGTTGGAGTCACAGATAAGAAAACTGTCCATCAAATCTTTGCTCGTCAATAGGATTGACAGGACATGCACATTATTGTTAACTGAAATTCCAATTATTCAAAGACTTTTTAGCCTCTTCAAATGTCAAAAACTATGAAGAATCCCACTGAAGTCAATGGTCCCCTTCTCTTTTCTAAAATTAAGAATAATGCAGGCCAAGAACTAACATAACCATCAAACATTAACTTCTCCAGATCCTCAGCATGTCCTGAAGTTTATGCCAAGAGTTTTTAATCTACAGAATAATCATTCCAGTACTTGATACTAACTGACACAGAATATTAAAAAGAAGTTATTTTTGTGACACTGATTAAAACTGTGTTTTTTAAACTTGAACTCTTAATACAAATGCAACTATAAATCAACAAGCACTGTAGAGGTTTCAGCCATTATCCCATGATGACAGAATACTCAAAACTTCATAAACACCAGAATTGTACAAAATTAAAAATTGTAACTTCTTAACTAGAAGTAGGTAAAACTAAGACTAACAAACTGTTCAGGGAAAAAAATATCTGGTTGAAACTACGTTACCTATGCTTTCACTACAGAATGGAACTAGAAATAAATGCATGAATAAAATAGAAACTGTAACTAATTCATTGTTACAGAACAGTAAATACTGAGCGTTACTGCTTGTAGTAGAAACAGTTTACAGGCTTTGACTAAATCCATCATGCCTCTGCATTCCTGTTAAGCTTGTTGAGTATCCTGGGTACCAAGGAGCAGGGATAAAGTCATTCAGCACCTAGTCAGTGTGTATCATAAAATAAATGTGATGGTGTCTACATCAGATTAAAAACCTGCAGTAGTAGGCAGTGAAGAAGACCATGATAAAAAGGATGCACAGACCAAGTTATTTGATTTTCAGCAGGAATGAAGTTGCCAGCTGTATCAGCAAGGAGGTAGAAAGGACATAGCACCATCAGGAGCACGGCCACTCCTGTGGCAAGTCTGCCCACAGGTGATGTTAACAGCAAGGCAGGGATGGAAATAAGTTCAAATAGTCAAGATGTAGGTACCTGATCACACAGAAGAGTCAAAAGCTACAGACAAAAAAATACCTGCCAAATTTTACAGGACAGACCAGTTAAGTGCCTGGAAGAATCTCCATCCTTTCAATTTTCTAAATGCAAGTCAGTGCTAAGAATCTGAAAAAAAATATGTTATCTTGGATTTTGAGGATGTTATCTATTAGGATTTTGAGGTAAAATCCTCAAAAATGTTACAATTCTCAATTACTATAGATCCTTTTAGCTCCCTTTCTCTGTAAACTCTGACTTCTTTTGTTCTTGTAATTGCTGTTTAAATTATATTTAGTATTATTAGGTCGTGATTTCCCCGTGAAGTTGCTTGCCTCCATTTCTAAACCTGAACTTAAAAAAAATTGAAGTAAAAATACAACTGTCACTGGATTTTGTTTAACTGATCTTGACTGTCTGTTGGCATGGTGAAAGCTTCATTGACTATTCAGACTTTTTCCTGAAACAGAGAAAATTGGATTTTTTTCCCCCTTAGGCTACGAGTTTTATTTATAAGTGCTGGTGGAAAAAAAAAAAAATTAACTGATGTTCAGTGATTATTATGTAGGTGCTCACAGGGCCTCCTCTTACCAAAAAAAGGAAAAAAAGCTGCATTAATTAGTTAATCCTGTATAAATGACCTAGCTGCACCATAGCTGTAGTTGTCTAAATAGGTGTTAATGACAATGCATTTCAGTATTTTCTTGGGAAATCAATATTTTCAAAGTAGGAATTGCGATTTTCTGCCAAAATTAATGAAACTGCTGCTCTAGAGGTCAGGATGTCATTTGTAGTGTACTGTGCAGACTGCAAAAAAAATAATTTCTCAGTGCACTTACTCACATTGAATTGTAGCATTGGTCCAGTGTGAATATTAATAGCTGTATGAGCAAGAGGTTAGAAAGTATAGACTGGAATATAAGGCAGCAAACGCCTGAAGTCAGGGAGATAGCTGAACTAAAAAAAAAAAATACATTCTTTACGCGTTTGTTGTAACAAGAATACTGAAACTAAGTACACCAGGTCCCCAGAGTGGTATTTTTTCTCTGGCTGGCTACTTAAAAAAGGTAAAAGTGTTATGAAAATAGCTCATTTCCCAGCTTATTTCAAATGTTGTCCTCTACCTCAAGTTGAAACAACTCCAATAAACCCTCCAGGCCTCTTCTGCTCCTGGATCTCATTTCCACAGCCTTGGCCAGCACAATAATTCTGGTGTTTCCACATGTGAGAAATTGTCAGCTACCTTATTTACTGGGATGTGGTGCCCTCTCTAGAGGCTCAAGAAAGAATCTTCTGCTCCATCCAGACTGTGACTCCATGTTCTTTAGTTACAACCTGGAATTACCTGGATAGGAAATCCCACTGGTTTCATTCTGGAGTTACCTGTTGTATGATGAAAGAAGACCCAAAATCTAGATAGCATCACACAAGTGCATGACAATTTTGTGAGGTCTGCATATTAACCTCTATTAATTAGAGAAGTTGAAAGAAAAGGCATGTTCCTAACTGAAGCGATTTCCAGGGTGAGTGGTTACTTGAACATGGATTTTAAATACAATCCTCCATCTTAAATTATTCTTCAAACTTTCCGTAAATAAAAAAGTTTCCCTTTTCCCTAGGCATATTTTTCCAAGTTTTCACAGCTCTAATTATTATAAGCAATATCTTCATGGTCTCCTGCTACATCGCTCAAAAATATAACGAAAAAAAAGATCTATTTTGAAAGTTTCTTTGAACTTCATAAGTCGATGATTTCTTATATAACTGCAATGAAAACCTCTGGGAAAGAACCTATTATGAGTACTGTGTCAGCAATTTTAGCTTATTACAGATGGCTTGCTCCCCTTTCCACATAACTATTTAATGAATTTAAACTAAGGATTGTATAATTTCCTAGCCAGTAGCAGCCGTGAGATTTCACCAGGAGGTCTTATAAACTGAGATTACGGACCAATTTAGGAAAGGAATTTAATGAAGAAAGTAACTCCTAAATGCAGCTGAGCAGTGTTTGACTTCAGTCATTTCACTGGGAACTCAGGACCAGACCACATCTTCCTGAAGCTGTAGCAGGGATCCTACAATGCCTTCAGAACATACAATGTTATGGTAGCACATTGGATATGTGTCAAAGATGTTGGCCAGATGTCTCCTTATTTTGTGTTACCCATTTTCCAGACAATTATCCTTACATTTTAAAGTGTCTACTGTAGGAAGTATCCTCTGTCTTCCTGTCCTCCCTTCGCTCTGCTGTGGAGCAATTGTTACTGCTCTTTGTTAGAACAGCAGTTAGCAATAAAACTATTTATATCCTTATGGTGTGCCACCCACTGGTCAAAGTTCAATCGCACTAAGAACTGTAAATAAGATAAAAATAAAGAAAAGCAGCTCTCCGTCTCTCTCCCCCCTTCTGAATTCCCCCCAAAAAATCACAAACTGTTTGACACAGAAATCTTATTTCTAGGATAATTAAAAAAAGCTTATGAAAGAAACAGAAAGTGAGGATAGAATTAGAGTGCAAAAATACTCTGTCGACATAATTCTTTACTCGCATTACAATGCCATCACAAGCTTTAGAATCTCTAAGAGGAGAATAAGGTCTTTTTGCAATGTGAATGGCAACCCTCTACCTTTCAAAACAATTTTGATAACCAACAATAGCACAAAGACAAAGTTTTGCAGGTGTAATGTAACTTTTTAGATTCTCCTTTCCCAGCATGGCTTTTGTATGATACTTTTTCTATACAGAACTTTTGTATCAATTGTTGAAGATTTCATATTTAGTGGAAAGCATAAATTTACTGTTGGCTAAAAAATACAGGAAATTGCACGGTTAGGGTGACCTTATGCTTTCATGAATTTCATTTTTGGTTTTTACAGTTTTGACATTTGTGCACCTGAAGAATCAAACCAGAAGTTCCAGTCACAAAGATTTTAGTTCATACCCTACACTGACATCACCTAAACCAAAACAATGATCCTTTGGCTTTTGCAAAGTCATTAAAAACAAACTCATCCACCTTCTACCAACCCATCATCTTCCCATCATGGCTACATATGCAGTGTTGACACGTATGACATAAAGAATATCACTGTTGGCACTTACCATCTCCAATAATACCAGAAAGAATCACAGAATCACACAGAATCACAGAATCTTAGCGGTTGGAAGGGACCTTTGAGATCATCGTGTAGGAAAAAACACCCCTGAGCACTGCTGGACTGGACTGCCTCTGCAGAGCTGCAGGAGACCATGCAAAATGTATGTGTACTCCAGGTTTCTAGAGCTTCCTGTGATCAGGGAGGGATTTTAGAGAAGACAGAAGAACAAGCTATGCCAGATCCAAACACCAATGGATGTGAATCCATTTGAATCTGAAAAGAGATTAAAGCAGAGTACTGAATACACACCAGTTGCTTAGAGCTCTGCAGAAGACCTGCTTCTCTGTGCAACACAGCTACTTTCCAGGGCATAATGGTTTTCTTGAATATCAAGAGGAAAAAAATTATCTGTATTAGTCATAGGTAGCCAAATGGCATCTGTTACCCTGCCTGAAAGTGAACATTCATCACAAACTCTTCTGGAGGAAGTACCACTGGGGGTAAAGTCGTGATGCAGAAATTGTTTGGAACTTTGTCACCCCCCACTGATAAACCCTAGTTGTTCTACAGATTACAGATGCCCTTGTTGATGTTTTAATTATATTTTGAAATATCTTTTTTTTCAATTTTATTGGGAAATCACAGTGCATTACAAAAAAGAAACCAAAACACTGTGTTTTTCCATCAAAAAATGAAAACTCATTGTCAAAGGGAAGAATTGCTTGGTATCTACTTTCCTTGTGAAGCTTGTTTTATCATCTTAGATTTATGCAAGGTATATCTAAGTTATATGTTTCCAAAATTTGGCTACTACCCCAAAAATTATCATGACTATGGTGAATCAGAAGGAAATACAGTTACTTTGTACTGCCTGGTATCTTCCAAATGTCCCCATACACCACGAATTATCCATTGCCAACCATGTGAACACCTACTTGACATCACCTTAATTCTAGTACTTACCTGAACTATTATCCTTTGCAACGTAAGTGCTAGAACCTTGCCTTCAAGTAAAGTGAGGTTAAATTATTGAAGAAAGAAGCCTACAATGTCCATAAAAGTAACTTTTTCATTTCTAGACTAAGCAATGCAACAGCATTGGAACAAAATGGCTGAACTCAAGTATTTTTGCAAACAGATAACTAAAAGCCAACAAATCCATAAACATTAACATTTTAATTACTTATATTCTAAAGACTGTGATAACAACTAGATAAAAAGCTAGAGAGATTTCTTCAGCATCAGTGTTATAAGCTGCAAATATTGCTGCAGTAAGTCAGTAAGCAAAGTTTTTATTGTTGAATATGTAATTAAAATAGAAAACATCACAATCACCTAGGAAAACCTGAACTGATTTGAAACAGAAAATCTTATTTTGAATTAGCACTCCAGAACCCAAGTGGAAACCCATAGCACAAACCAACTTGAGAATTTGGTTTGTCTGTTTTTTTATTACTCCATAGTCCTCCTACAGTGGAAAAACAGATTAATTTGAACTGAAAGGGTACATGCAGATTTGCATAATAGTAGCCCTGAAAAAAGGACCCTAGGACTATCAGGTATAGGATGAAACAGAAAATTAAACTAACATATACATTTTCTGTCAGTTTTTCAGCATTTTTCTGACCTACTTCCCAGTATTCTTCTGAAGCTAGTGTAACTGTCTAATAATCCCTAAGCTAGAACTGAAAGAAATTTATGATTTAAAATGGTAGAAGGACCAATACCAGAAAAGTCTCTAGACACTTCTCATAGTTAATTTGCACAACATTGTAACTTAATCCAGCTTCCATATTGACAGCAGTCTTTAGTGGTAGATTCATTACTAGGAAGATACTTTCAGGTCTGTCTTTTCCTGACTCTATGATACCATTTACACCCTTGGTTTGTACCTCAGAACTTTAAAACCAACAAAGTTCTTTTAAGGATTTCTACTAAAATGAGGGCATTACTTGGTAAACACAAGCTAAGGCCCACACAGCTGTACAAGAAAGTTAGAGAGGGAAAAATAAAGTTATGCAAAGTTTCACTAATGAGATGATCTTTATAAATGGATTCTGCCATTCAAACTGTTTTTATCATGTTCTTAAAACACCTATTTAGACATCCTCCTTTCTTGCATTATACTCCAATATGACATAATTGCCTTTATTTTACACCAGTGATAAAATTCATGCACATATTAGGATATGAGATAAAAAGATAAATTGCCTTACTTCTTGAATGCTTCGTGCAATAATTAGTATTGAAAAAGATTATATGGGAAGATGTTTC
Source organism: Scolopax mira (assembly GCA_004320125.1). NCBI lineage: Eukaryota > Metazoa > Chordata > Aves > Charadriiformes > Scolopacidae > Scolopax > Scolopax mira. The sequence continues at coordinate 62,601 of BJBW01003352.1, forward strand.
AGTAAGTATCTATAAGTCTTCCAGAAATATGACTCTGTTGAAAACTGGGATGATATGATGCTTAACCTGTATCTGCATCATTGCAGCCATTAATCTTTTCCAGGTAAAGCAGCAGTTGAGTGCCCAGTTCTACAATGTTGCTTTCTTAATATAAAAAATTTAGCTGCAAACATTATTTCTGTATCTATTCCTTGCCAGCCAGGGCAGAACTGCATCTCCATGACCTCTGCTATATCTCTCCCTGCTGTGAAATTCTATGGTTATTTCTCCCCTTGCATCTGATTCTGCTCCTCTGCTTTACTTTTCTGAGGTCACTTCTGGTTTTCTCCAGTGCCCGGCCATGAGGACACTGCATGACCAGGTCCTATCCCATGGCCACCTCCCTACCCAGGGAGAAATCTGACCTGTGCACAGCAAAGGGATACTCCAGCACGACTGCTATAATGGAAATGAGTGGGCTGACTGAAAAAGAATCATGCTAAAAAAGAATCTAAGAATATCATCCGTGCACAAAGACTCATGAAAATACATGAAGGATTTCCCTTGATATACATTCAGACACAGATTGTGTTTACCTCTCTAGGATGTGAAGCTGATTATTCATAATCAGTATCTCATCAGTAACAGAAGTTTCAGTTTCCACCCGCATGCAATGAAAATGATATTATGATCACATCAGCATACTTTATTATTATTGTTACATCAAATCATCCTCCCTAGGTACATGTAAACACTTCTTTTTTTCTTCCTTCCACTGAAATAACTCACTGGGTGGCCTCTTTATAAAATAATGAAGAATAAAGGTGTTCACATAGATTTGTGTCAAAAACCATTCATCCATCTAAGGACTAGAATGAAACAGCATCTCTGTACACCTGTAATAAAATCTGCATGACTGTTTTGATAGCACTAAGTCCCTAATCAAGTAAGAGGGAGTTAGCATCATTAAATAGAAACATCCTGAGAGGCAGTGATAGAACATATTCACCCTCTGTTCAACCCTCACAGATACACAGAAATATAATTCTACACAATATAAAACTGCAGATCAGACTGTCCAATATTAAACTTTAAAAGAGCTACAAGACAAAGAAGCACCATCAAACATATGACAAAAATCAATCCATTTATGGAATTTAACACAGTGAACGAATCCTTGCCATACTAAGGACAATGGGAGGTTCATAATAAAAACTGCAGCTACATATAGTTGTCAAGGACGCAGCCTAAATCATTCCTTTACACTGATCCAGGATCCCCAAGACCTAGATGAGCCTTGAACAAGAGTAACAGCATTGTTGTGACAATGCAAGTCTATAAACAAGGGAGGGTTTTAGGAGACAGGATTCAGAGCCTTAAAAAAGCTTTTAAGTAGCTCATTAAGGAACTGAAATTCATAAATCTCTTGAGTCCACTTATAACAGATATTCACACAGGTACTACTGTCCCAAAGAGCACACTTGCTGCTTTTGATAACCCTCAAAGTGGAGACTCCAACCAATCCCTATCCTGAACTGTCTCACCAATTAACATAATTGAGCTTAAATTTCAAGACACTGCTCTGAATTAAATTAGCTTTGCTGTTGCTTCTTCCTTCAGGGATGTTTCTCCAGCTCTGATAATCTCCAGGGAAGCAGTGTCTAACTGCTGTCTGTAAACCATTTCTGTGTCTTTCACAACCCTGGGTTAGAAGCCTTTCTTCCTAATATTTAGTCAAAATATTTCTTCTTGAAAATTATTCACCCTAATGTATCATTGCCTATTTTTGTAAAAGCCCTTCGTCTATCTGACAGGTGTCCTGCAACTTTCCCAAGCCATGACAGCCCTTGGAATGTGCATTCAACACACGGAATATTGTTGAAGGAAACGCCTTCTGCCAACTAATAACCATGTACCATTCCTGTCCATGCATATATATGCATGAATTCACATGTACACACACAGCCTAGAGACTAAAAATGAAACAAATCTTGGTTTATGAAGCACATCCTCGTGTTCAGACTGAGAATGATATTTCATTGTTGAAATTCCAGGTAATTTGAAGAGTTTAAATACAAACAAGTTTAACACAATCCATGAGACTGAGAAAGCACAACTCACGAAATGTTCAATGTTGTCACATAGAAGCTGCTTCCACAAACCACACAAAATCATTCCTGAGAAAAGCTTCTATTCAGACAGGAACATCAACTACATGATCTACTGTAAAAATTTTTCCCCATAACATCTATGATTTTTCTAATTACAAGTTTATACCCAAATACAAATTTGTTATTACACCGGCATTCATTCTAATAATAAAACCTGAACTATAGACTTGAACTGTTATCTATCTATCAAGTAATAAAAAGTTTTCCCATCTACAGCTATTTAAATTTCCTGGGCATGGTAGTTATTGGTATTTGAGTAAAGACGCAAGAAATAAAATGAGTAGTTTGTTTTGATTGATAGAAAGGACTTTCACCGCCCATTTATCTGAATCTTGACTATATCAATTACAACATATTACCCAATACCACAAATAAAATCTATTCTATATTAAAATAGAATTAAGTCTTCAGTCAATTTTTAAACTTACTAAACCGATTTATTTCATTCTTTGTTTCCTTACTTAATAAGTTTCTAGTCCATGGAAGTCCATTATGTCTTAACTTGTGATTACTCTTAGTTTCCTTAATAGCCTCTTCAGCTTTTTAAAACCCAAAATAAATTACGTGCATCAGTTCTCAATTTTCTGTTATTTTGCTGACACACTGGAGAAAAGAACATTTTCCTTTTGGGAGTGCTACTCTTTGTCCCTATAGTATCACTCTCATTATAACTCTGTAGTTATTTTTCAGCTAATTTACTAAATACTGAAGTAAGGCCCATTGGTTTACAACTCCTGAGCTCATCCCTAGCATGTGTTTTAAAGACAGAGAAAAGATAGTTTTCCCTCCGATTGTCCAGATTTTAACAATAATGTAGTTCAGGAAACTAATACTTTAGTTTCTGGAGAAATCTTGAGATAGAGTTGCCTCCATTTCAGGGAATATATATTTATAATGCCACCAGTTGTCTTCTGTAGTTTTAATCTACTGTATCCCTTGGTGTGCCAACAGCACAGGCAGTGGGCTATACTCCTAGGAGGAAATGTGATTATTACAAAATGATGCAGAACACGTTATCTGCATCTTTAATCAATAGTTTAAATGTTAAACAATGCATTGAAACATAGTTTTACTGCTTTATCCCTTGCGGAGTATAATTATATTTTATATATATGAAAGCAATTTCATTTGTTTATATCAAGAGATACACTTGTGTAATATTCAAAATAATAATAATGTGCACAATGATCCAGACAGGATTTACATGGTTTTAACAACTCTGTATTAAATACCACATCCTTTTCTTATTTTAGCAGACTCTCAGCATTCAGTAAGAAAAAAGAAAGCCAGGAATGAGCTCAAGAAGAGGTGAGATGCAGTTTGATTAAACCCCATGTTATTTCAGTCTTTCTCTGGAGTATATCTGTTCACTTCAGTGATTAAATAAATCAAATATGTGATAAATCAAGTATACCTCCTCTCCCATCCTCCAAGCACGGGATTTAAACTCATCTTGACCTAAGAGTCCAGGTTTACAGGGAGAAGTGACTCTACATGCTTCTTCTAAAATGACTAAGTGATCAGTTTTGACGAGCAATGCAAATCTGAATTTAAAAATAATCATTTTCCTGCAAAACTAATTATGAATCATTAGAAAGACTGAAATAAAATCTCCTACCCCTTTCCTTTTAGCTTTTCTGGGCAAATATGGAAAATATAGATCACTTTAGAGAACCATTATAATGTAGCAGACACTTGGTAACTTTGGGACTTTTTAAAACTAGTCTAATGTCTGTAAATCATATAATTTTGCTCTTGCATCTGGAAGTACTACAAGCTAACAGAAGTAAATCACTTTAATGGCTACAAATATCTTCTGTTGAAGCCTACTAAAAATAACAGGTACATCAATAGATACACATACCATGAGCATGATGAAAATTTGATATTTACATTGAAAAGCACTAATCAGTTACAACAAACCAAAATAAGAGAAGAAAAGTAAAGTATCTCTCCACAGAAAGTTGGTAAATTTAAATTACTCTGCTTTCTCAGCTACAGCATCTCTGTGGACTGTAGGAGGAAATCATCGGTATTGCTGAAGCTACAGAAAATTCCCTTTTTTTCTCCACATCCTCTGAAATCCAAAAAGAGGTATTGCCTGCTTCTTCTCTCTTTCTTTTTAAGTCACTCAAGAAAGAACAGTGTTTCAACAGCACCAGAGGTCAGTTTGTTGGTGGAAAGAAAGAAAAGCACAAGAAGGAACAAATACCAAAGTATGTCCTTCTATTTTTCTTAGCAGCATACCTCATCTCAGACCTCTGAGGAATCTTTTTCTGCCCTCAACCTTACCCCCTAATGCTTTAACATTTAAGTTAAATTTTGTTGTGGATGGAGAAAAGAGAATTGAGAGAAAGACCAAGCAGGAACATACTAAAGACAAAACTGGTAAATTGGTACATGTCTCTATACACAGAGTGACATCAATAACCTGTGACATTCCCAGGCCCAAATATCAGAGACGCTGAGATTTAAGGAACTTAAGGTGTTAGAGACAGGTAAATAATTCATGTGCACATCCATGCGTAGGGGAGAAAGAATACAGTAAGGTGACACATAGTGCCCCAAACACCAGCTGAGTCTGAGCCCTTCACTCCCCAGCAGCCTGGGCACTGCTCCCCTCTTTCTGGACGTTTCTGCAAGAAGACAATGGTCTTGCAGACTGCACCATGTTGTCAGCATACATCGATGGAAGCTCAGATACAGAGACAAATCCACTGTATAAAGGCAGTATTTACAGCCAAAGACACCATTACTTGCTTTTTTTTTTTTTTTTTTGCAAAGTACTTTTTTTGGCACTTTGAGGGTGCCAGAGCACTGGAACAGGCTGCCCAGACAGGTTTTGGAATCTCCTTCTCTGGAGATGTTCAAACTATCACTTTGACAGTCTCTAGAGAAAAGCAGGCAGGAGGGGCTGAGAAAGATGGAAAATGATTTTAACTCCCCTCTTCCAAGCCTCACCCTGTATTTCAGCAGCACCACATCAGACCTCAGGGGCTGCTCTAGAATCAGTTCCCACCTAAAGTGCCCTGATGTTACAACTTCTTGAGCAGGGAAGGTGTCACGTAGCCAACTGCCGTAGCTCGTGGAGGTGCTGCCCCACTGAGAGCTTACAAAAGTTGGTCCTGGTGCAGTGTGGTTTTCTCCCCTTGCACAGCCAAGCACCTCCTGATGCTCTCACCACCATCCCTGCCCTGCTGGGGAAAGCTCAGCCTGCGAACTGCCAATGGCAGACGGTCTCTTTGCTTCCTCTCATTCCAGCATTATGAATCCCATCAAGAACTTAAAACGTGCTGTTCCAAAAATATAACCTGTACCCCTCTCAAGTGAAGCAATTAACATAACTTGTTGACTGATTTCCCTTACCATGTATCTAAAGCGAGGTTCCTCTATTAAATATGCTTCAGTCTCACCCTCAGGATAATATATCATTTGAATAACCTCAACCATAAACATGATACTTGCAAAACCAACAAGAGGGAAAAGCAGCACAGGATGAAGAGGATGCTTTGGACTCTTTGGCACATACAACCTCTGTCAAATCCAGACAGGTTCGGGAAGGAGATGTCTGACCCTGCCAGACATCCATGGGAAAAACTCTTGGAAAATGGGCATGATTAAACCCTCTGACTGACGCCGGGAGCTGAGAGCCTGCCCTCACTCTTCACCCCCAGTGACTGAAGGGACACTTGATTAGATGAGCATGGAAGAAAGCTTCAGCTCCTGAGATCTAAATGAAATTGTTGCTCTCCTGTGTTTCCCCTTTCCCTTATCCCACTGCCAGCAGCCACCATTCCCTTCCCAACATGCCCAAACCCGTTGGTAGATGCAAAGTCCCTTTGGGGAAGTGGTGGGGACACCAAACTTTGTTATCTGTGATTTTATCTAATGCTTTGCTCTATTGATTCATACTTCTCACATGTTACGCCAGAATATACTGTTCCTCTGTTTCATTCAAACAATTTTTTACCTCCTGGTGGGCTTGTTTCCCCCACTTTGTTTTCACTCTGTTGCAATTCTTTTGATTCTAGCCGGACTGTTGCAACATAATGCAAAATCAGGCAGGATCAAATCGTGTTTTATTTACATTGAAATAACAGTATTAGACGATTCTAAGAATGCTGTACTTTTGACTAGAAAAAAGAAATTTATTTTTTTCTAGTGCAGGCCTGCAGATTGCACCAGGCAAACATCCCTGCACAAATGCAATGTAGATGTCCCTTCTAAGAGGTGTTACACACGCAGGGAGTTAATGTGCTGACAATACACTTAAAAAGCTGATTTTCTTTACAGCTGTAGATAAGCCATTCTGGATTTCCTTAATTTCTCAGTCAGCTTCAAACATAACGCAAGTAAAGGATAAGTAAGACTGTCCTTTCTTTTCCCACTCCCAGTTCTCATCAACTAATTTATTAGTTTACCTTTATTTAAATGGAAATTACCTTAAAACTTAGCCTCAGGGGGAGCTAAAAGCTGATGTAGCCCCAGCAAAATTAAGATAATTTTATATGCATTGCTTCTACCTTTCTTTTTTTTTTTTCCTTGGTACAGTGGTCAAGTGTACTTTTATTTAAAAAAAGAAAAGCCAAACCTTGGCTGTCGTGCTAACGACTGGGAATACAAGAGTGGCCTGAAAATAGGAAACAGGTTTTTACTGAAATTTCATTTTATCATGTTGTAACACCTACTTGTTCTCTGGAGTAAATTACCTGCAGAGATTGTATTAAAGAGTTTCTGGGCACTGTATTGAAGAATAATAACAGCAATTTCATAGCGATTTCACAGTATTAAGTATGCACCACATAAGAAAACTATCACAGCAAAATCCAATTTGTTACTTTTCCAACACTGAATTTTACTTCTCTTTGGTCTGCAATTAGTTTTTACAAAAATTTAATCAGTCTCAGTTTCTTCTTCCTCTTTACATGTAGCACAATCAGAATAAGATGTAACCAATAAGTAAATTAGGCTTGTCTATTAACAACTATCCATTAACAACTTGTATATTCATATACTACTTTGGCTATTCTTAGAAAAGATAACATGTGATTAGAAAATGAAAGTATATTTCAGGTCCATTAGAATGATAAATTCTTTTACCTGCATGTTGAGAGGGCTGCACCAGGATTTTAAGGGAAGCTGCTGTTCAAGTAAGTGGAGGTTGACCTGAAAGAGAGAAATGTAAATCAAAAAGCACCACAAAATCACAGTATGGAAGAATGATTCTTTTCAAAAGAAAAAAAAAGCATCATGGATAAAGCGAGAACAGAAAGAGGAATACCTTAAGCAATAGGGAAATTAAAGATAAATTTGGGCCTATCAGACCCTAGAAGAGTGAATAGTAGGACTGAAAAGAATATTTCAAATAGAAATTATGTAGAAAATGCTAAGGCAACCTTTTGCTGGTTGCAGTTCTAACCTTTCTTTGCAAAGAAGGAACCTAGTTCAGCAGTAAGATAATGATGTTCTCAAGTGCTGTTCAATCAATTCAAACCCTGTTCTGCAAGGAGAGAAGTTAAAAATTGAGGTGTAACTTTGAAATATGTAAGACTTTCATCATCAGGGATGAGATTTGGAAAACACAGAGTCAGTGAGTTAGATGTTCTGTCAGAAAAGGATGCGGATGGTTGTCTGAACTGCCGTCACTTTCTCAAATGAAGGAACCCAATACAGAAAGTTATTGTGGGACCTGGGAAGCTCTCCTGAAGATGAACACTGGGACATGTCCTACAAACTCAGCAAGGCTAACACTTAGACAATGTTTTCCCCAGAAGGAAAGAAAAAAAGCAGAGGTGGAATAGTTGTAATTTCTTCCACTTTTTATCCTTTATTTATACTGTAGGCCAGTGGAATAGAGGCACTAAGGAAATAGAGGGCTCAGATTCCAAGATTTCCCCAACACCAGGAGGTTTGGATGTTTACCGCCTCCCTCCCCCCTCGCCCCCTCAAATATCCCAAAGTCTCCACAGCCACTGAATTAGTTATCAGGTCCTTACATTGACTGGAAATATATTGGATTGTGTTTCACAGAATATTCACTCATTTATTGAGGAATGGCATTGTGTAGATAAAAACCAGATATATTTAATTAACATCTCCATACAGAAAAAATGTGGTTAGTGTGCTCTGTTTTGCTGTAATGGTTGGCAGATGAGAAGGCTACTCTTACATTTAGAGCTGCTAACTTTGATGTATATTTGCTCAATACGTGTGAAACCAGACTGATCATTATGGAATTCTGCTATTTCAGTCCAATTCATCCCCATTTTCTCTTTGATTTCTCCTTGTTCTTCAGTATATTAGTTTTTAGCTGAACGAGTGTGAGTTGTCATTTGGAGTTTCAATGCTACATCTTTGATTCATGTGATAAAACAGCAAGTGCAGCAGACAACATCAAGAACTGTCTGTGAAAATGCTGATTTACTAGCATTTCAGAGCATTGCTTTGCTCTGAAAGATACCGAAAAAATGAGTTTATGGCACACAAAGAAATCCTGGAGTAGATTTTCAGAAAATTTTTATTTCATGTGGAAAACACAGGTAGGATTTAATCGTCATGATTATCCTGAAAAAATGAATACTCACTTAGAGAAGAAAGCTGTTATTATAGCTCACTTGGTCAGCCGAGTTCACGGTGTGGGAGGATCCTGAGTCAAGGCAATAGCAAACACAGTGAGAAAGGAGGGAGAGTCCACAGTGTATTGTGCAAGATCAAGTGCATCTGTCTAACATGACAACAATAAAATGGAAGCTTGAAATATAACACTGGCTTACCCCAAAAGGTGGTCAACAGAACAACACTAAGAGTTTCATTCCAGAAATATACAATATCCTCTTTGCCTTGGAATGGCAACTGAACATTTTTACATTTCCAGGCTAAAAATAACTACTGAAATGTCAGAGCTTGTACCATGACATAAAATCCAAATTTTACTCTGATGGTTTGTGAGTTGTTTGCAGAGAAAGTTTAATTGTTGATGGGTAAAGAACCCATACTGGTGTTGACAGTGATTCTAGTAAGTGCATACCCAATCACTTGCAATTGGAGACCATAAAACATCAGAAAGATTGTTTATTAGCTAAGAAAAACTATCCTTTATCTGTTTTCTTAAATTGCTATAAAAAAACCCTATGCAAATGTTTGCTAACAACAGTTTGCACATATGGGATCATGTATTTACACAGCATAATGGTTGGTCACTGGAGCACAAGATGATTTCCTTTTTTTTTTTAGTTCATGCTCTTCAGTAACGTGTTTTCATTTTAATAAAACCATGTGTGTCCCTGAGCTATGATTAGTATGCGAATTTTCCAAGGTAAACCTTCCTATTTGAAGAGAATCACTTAATAGCTCTCTCCACTTTACTATGCATTACCTCCTCTTTTTATACCACTGCTGTCTCCTCCACTGCGTGACATAAGCAGTGGAAAAAAACAAGCAAAAAGTATCCTCATAAAAAAAAGATTGCCAAGGGATATCAAACGCACTTTGAAAGCCGTTATCTCCTAAATGTGGATACTCACTCAAGTGACTCTGGGACTCCAGAATTTACATAGCCAAAATCTGACTCTATACATGCATTAAAACCCAAGTTAGAACCACTCAGAAAGGCTATAAAGTTTGCTTTTTTGAAGTTTCAAAGTCATCAATATTGAGTGAGTGCAGCAGTGCAGAGATGGGGATAGGGAACCAGCAAGTGGCACTGGCAGCAAACGGGTGAGGCAAATAAAATGTATCTTGGCAGATGTGGGGAGCTCAGTCTTTGATGTCAAAGGCACTCCTGTCTGAGGCATTTTATTTGTCTGCCAGTTTATTTAACTGTCTGTGATTTTGGGGGGTTTGAATACCTGAATGAAGCAGAGCTGACAAGCTATTTTGGTAGAAGACTGGGGTTGTTACCACCACTAAGAATTGCAGCATTATCACTGCTGAGACTTTGATCAACTTGTTGCCTAAACTTTGAGTGATTTGTCATTCTTTCAAACATGGAGATGGAGTGAATCTTAGAGAGAGTTAGCAGCTTGTCAAAACTGTGACTAATGAACAAAAGAGTCTGAAAAATGACTGAAAGTGGCTCTTTTGCTTGGCAGCTTTGCTCCACGGGTGATGGCAGTGGCTGTGAGCTTTGGATGTGTCATGTTTTCTTCACTTTTTTTAATTTTTTTTCCTGTGTAAAAAGGGAACAAGGACAGATCTGGAGCAACCAAGTGGGATACTAAGGTTTGGGAAGCACTGCAAAATTGTTTTGAGGGACAAGCAACACAGTCTGTGTCTGGAAGTAATTGAGGATGAGCATAAGAAGAAAAATGAATGCAAGGCAATAGTCAGTCAGTTCCAGGTCATCTGGATTGGAAAGAAAAGAGAGGTTTCCAGGACACGGCTGGGGAGGTCCAAAAGGCACAGTAGTGAGGTGCTCATGGAGGTACCTCCAGGAAGCCAGGAATACATCGTGGTGCCTGAGAGAAGCCATCCTGCAAAGAGCAATAATCCTCAATGGGGTCAGGACAGCAGCATCTTGTAACTCTCAGTCCTTAAGAAAATGCCCCTAAGAATTTATGGATCAATGTTCTAACACACCAGAAGAGCACTTTGTAGCAGCTGTTCTTTAGGACACCAAATCACCGAAAGAACTGGAAAACTATTATCACCACTATATAAACTAATAGAAAGCTTTTCTTTTAAAACAGTAACAGAAAATGAGACTTGATTAAGTAGTTAACTAGATCAAAAATAATGTAAGTTGCAAATATTTCCAATAATAAAGAAAATAGGCTACATTAGAAAAATACAACCACATCTGACAAAACAAAATATGTAGAAAGAAGCTTGGGAAGCAAAAGCTGCTATCCAGCATACATGACTGAGAAGAAACTGGTAACCAATGTAATGAATTTGAAGCAGAAGCTGGAAATTCTGGAAAACTGATAGGGAAGGGTCACAGGGTTAAGGCTCTGACCATCTGCTTTAGAAAAATATTACAGTTAAAACTACAATATCCTTTCCCAAAGTTCAGAAAACTCTGTAATGCATGGTAGAAATGTAGGGAATTCCAATAATGGGATTTCTCCATTACTAGAAATAAAGGGCAGAAAATTTAACACCGATAAATTCACTGTATAGTAGCTTACCTGTTATTTTGCTAAGAGCCAAGTGATTTACTGTGTTCATGAGATGATGAGTCACTTTCTTTCCAAAAATTTATTGACGATACCAAGCAGCAGCTGTTAAATATAGGCATCATAAAATGAGGAGGGCCAAAATATGTTCCTTCTGTACGTGTCAAACAAGCCGTATTTATTATCATTGACTTCTAATGCCTATTCAAAATCTAGAAAATTAGTAAAAGAAATGCAATATTTTGTCACCATGTAAAGGGGATAAACAGAATGAAAACAGAATGACAAAGTAATTATATAATTATCAGTTTGACAATGATTCCAGGCCAAGTAAAGGAATGACTGATGCAGAGCTCATTAAGCACAGAACTAAAAAAGTGTAATTAATGCCAATCAAACTCAAGTTTATAAAGACTAGATCATTGCCCAACTAACAAGATGCCTCTTTTTAAAATTAAAGCTTGATTAAGGAAAGGTGAAAACATAAGAAATATTTATTTTTGGTCCTAGATGCTTCATTTAAAAAAAGTAAAGTTTGAAATTAACACAGTAAACAATGGAAGGAGCTTGATTATCTCCCAAGGCTAACAACTGTGAACAATCAGTCGGGATGTGATTGTCCTGACACTTAAATGATATGGCACCTAAACCATGGTGAAGTCTGAGAAACTCTTTGTGTCATCACTATCCACAAGGCAGTTTAAACCAACAGATGCAAAGTGCAAGCGGAGCAGGAAGGGATCACACGCAGCACAGCTCCTGTGACTAAGCTGGTGAGTGGTAATTTATTAAGCCACTATAAATTGATTGCTTACAATGTTTGCCCACACTCATTTGCTCTCTATTCCCCATTTCCCCTTCCCTTTCTAAGATGCCTCTAGTTTATCTCCTACACCTGTCCAAGTTTGAGTGATGCAGATGCATGTTTATCAATCATGTTCACCTGATAAAGTCTTCCAATTTGTTCTTTTTTAAATTGTTCATCCTTCAATGCATAACACCGCACTTCATCCTCCCAGGTTTTAAACATTGTCTACTATTTATTTGTCAAATGTCATTCAATAACTTCTCTGTGATATTGCCGCCCTCTTCTCTTTACAATATACCCCATTTTTTCAACCAGTTCCATTAGCATCCTCCCATTTTTCTCCAGAGGACTAGAGAAAACATCAAATAAGATCAGTTCTTAGATTGATTCTTCAGAAATTCCATATTTGAGTCTCAGAGTTCCTCACAGTGAAAACCAAAACAAACTTAAAAGCCTACCAGAACCTACATGGTGAACAAGATTGAAAATGTATTATTCAGGCCAGTAGAAAGAGATAAGATTCAGCTTTTGGACATTGGTATAGAAAAATATACTTAAAACTAGAGATATTTTTAAAGCAGTGACTAGAATTAATCACGATACTTTAGTGATAATTTAAAGCTGAAAATATTTTAAGCCAGACAATATTTTCTAAATAGCATGAGTTAATTTAAATCAGGAAATTAAACCATGGCTGCTGGAATACATGGTAACAATAGCTTTTTCATGTTTTATGATCTATTTGGAGCACAAAATTGATTAAGGACAGAGACAGAATTCCCAATGGATTGAGAATATACCTACTCCCCCTGCGTATACAGATTTTAAGCATGGACATTCACATACCTACCTTTTTTTGCTTCTATCTCTTCTACAGAGTTATCTATAGCTCAGAGTTCAGTTCAGTTCAATTTTAAATTTGCCTTCTATATTCCTTTTGATGCTGCATTAAGTGATCTAGTGATGTTAATCACATATTGCTCCACGCTTACAGTCTTCCGGACTGTCCTAAACAGACACACTGCCAATTCTTTTTTTTTTTTTTTTTTTTTGCCATAAGAGTTCATTTGATAAACCTGGACAGAACCTGGAAAATCATTTATATGACAGTTTTCAGAAAGGTTATGACAATTTCAGTTAGAGTTGGACATGAGCACCACCTTTGATAATTAGACCTTAGGATTTCTGCCGAACGTGCAAGTGTCTAGTAAAATAAGTAATATCCATAAATCAGAAGAAGTGTGAAATTGTACATAATGTCTCACATCCATCACCATTTTTCTAAGCTCGCTGTTTCATGATACTGAGTACTATTTTTTGATAAGTAATGGTTTGTTCTGGACAAGAAATTTCATTAGCATACTTAGCTATTGGATGCTACTGATGTATGAGAGTCAGCATACTTTTCAAAGAAGGGGCCATGAAATATGAAGCAGAGACATACTGCAGCAAAATGGTTCAAATACTGAGAAGTTTGGCTATTGTAAGTTTTGGGCAGCTGTATGCCACATCTCCTTTTAAGATGCTAATAACTTACTCTAGACAGAGCCAGGTATTAAAGAAAACTTGCAGGCAACAAAGACCAAATTGCCAGGAACAAATGGGAGATGTGTATTTTATAAAGAAATTCTTGTGATACTTCACACTTTCTGATGGACTTCAAAACAGGACAAAAGAGGTCATGGATACAGGTAGGCAATCCAGTGCAGTGCAGTAGAAGACAGAATCCTTCTCATTTTCTCTTTATTATGAAATAAAAATGGAGCTATGAATCATCCCAGCATAGACAAATCATCTGAGGCATCTTAAAACAGCCGCTTGACTGATTGCTGTAATATCACCTGTCATTCAATAAAAAGAACTACAGTACATGCTTACAATTTTATAGAAATGTGCCCAAAGCCAAATGGAAACCCTTGGTTTCATTAAATAACATGATTTTAGAAGTTCCTCAACTGACGCGTTTGAAGTCCCTTTAGAGCAGATGCAGTGACCTTTGTGAAAGCCAGCTGGGTACCAGCACGACAGACAAGATCAGGCCAAACAGACAGAGGTTACAGCAAAAAATGACCATGAATGCCTCAGGGATGGAGCTGCAAATCAGACACAGCATCTGCAAGGGTTCTGGGTCATGTGAGAAAGACTTCAGTTGGAACTGCTACTAAGTTTAAAAAGTTTAGGTTAGAAACAAAATGGAAAAGCAGAGATTTATGGACAACGCTTGCTTACCAGGCTTCCCAGCTCGTAAAGCCAACACAGGTAAAGCACACTGGCCACCACATCACAACCCATCTGGAAGCCCACTCTGAATTTCAGTGGACCACTGCCCCAGCAGAAACAGCATCATATATAAAGCTCTTCCCACAAATTAATTCCATCATCTGAAAAAGCACAAATTGTAAGAAAAGTCACAATATTCCCATGTAAGTATATTCACTTTTTTTTTTTCTTATGGCCAGTGTCTTCATCTCTCAAAGACTGAAAAATACAGCTTCTACCAGAGGAGAATGTTCTGTTGGAAGTTACGATCACATCAGTACCCTTCTCCCTCATTTCAGAAGCTCCACTAAGAAGGCTAAAAAAATCCAAAAAGGTAACTTTTGTTATTTAATTTGTTGGTTGGTTGTTTTGGTTTTTTTTCTGTACAGAGGCTGATTCACACCTCTCAAAGAAATCACACCTATAATAAAAATCAAGATATAGTGATCTTGCTACTAACATTACTTCTATATTTACCAGTTTCTGGCGTTCTGTAGTGACAGAAGATTGAATTTCCATTACAACATTAGGAAATAAATTTTCCTCGGGTCACTTAAGTAGGAATGCTTTCTCAGAACAAGCAGGTGACACCAGCAACTGTGAGGCCCAATGACTACTGAAGTCAAATGAGATTTTAATTGTATGTAGATTTAAGGATGAGATGTTCAAATGATTTTCAGGCTTTCAAGAAGCCAAGAAATCTGCATCTGTCTCCTAGTTTATAACTCAGTCAAAAATAAAAAATAAAATGAATTCTTTTTGTATTCAGAAAGATATCTGACAGGTACTTGTGGCTGAAGATACTACACATAGCTCTTCTGTTGATTTCACAACTGTTCAGACAATTAAGCTGTAACGATTTTGGTGTTTCGTCTTTTGTGGAGGAATAACATTCCTTTGAGCCTAACGTTGCTAAATAATGTTAGTATCTCATCTTCCTATTTTCATCATAGGTTTATACTGTAAGTCCAAACCTTTTCCCACAATGCATGCCAGAGGCTTTATTTTAACAAATACAGGAATACAAGACACAATTATAGACCATAAGTTGTAAAAACTGTAATAAAATCCTACAGTAATTGTCATAAAACCATCTAGGAACAGAGCAAAAATTTTGGATTATTTTTTGAAAATAAACTTCTCAAACAAATGTCTTTTTATTCAACAGACAAAACTAAATAAAAGAACAGAACTCTCTATGAGTTCTGCTCAAAACCAAAAGACAAGCGTACCAGA
>BJBW01003352.1:78241-172987 GCA_004320125.1 Scolopax mira
TACAAGAAAGGGTTCTTCAGGTACATAAACAACAAAGAGAAACAGAAGGAAAATATTGTCCTGCTGTTAAACAGGAGAGGTGAATTAGTCACCAACAACGCGGAAAGGCAAAGTTCTCAACACTTTCTTCATGTCTGTCTCCACCAGCACTGTTGGGCCCCAGGTCTTGGAAACAATTGTCCACGTTGATGCCAACACAGACCCAGTGCCAGTGAAGGAAGAGTCGTTACATGAACTGTTAAGGAGCTTGACCCTACAAATTGATGGTGCCTGGTAATAACCACCCAGGGTGTTAAAAGAGATGGCTGACATCGCGAGGCTGCTCGCCATCGCCTCTGAGGAGTCATGGAGATCAAGGGATGTCCCAGAAGACTGGAAGATGTCACCCACCTACAAGAAGGGCTTAAAGGAAGATCCAGGAAATGATAGGTACGTCAGTCTTATTTCAGTCCCTGGCAAAGTTATAGAACAAGTCCTCCTAGGGGCTATCACAAGTCAAATGAAGCATGTAAGTGGGAAAAGACATCATGGAGTCACCAAGGGCAACCTGCACCTGACAAACCTGATCACCTTCTACAACAAAGTAACCTGCTTGGTTGATGAGGGGCAAGCAATGGACATCGTCTACCTGGGTTTCTCACAGGCTTTTGAAACAATTTTCCACAGCCTTCTCCTAGAGAAACTGATGTGTTACGGTCTAGATAAGTAGTCTGTGCTGTGGTTGGGGAACTGGCTAACAGGCAGCATGCAGATGGTGGTGGTAGATAGCTCCTTTTCAGACTGTCAACTTGTCACAAGTGGAGTTGTCTAGGAATTGATATTGGGCCCAACGTTGTTTCATATCTTCTTAAGTAATCTGGATGGTGGGATCAAGCATACACTGATGAAGTTTGTCGATGACACCAAACTGAATGGGGAAGTGGACACTTCAAAAGATAAAGTCACCCTGCGGGAAGACCTGGATAGGCTAGAGAAGTGGGCTAACAAGAAGCTTATGAACAAGGAGAAGTGTAAAGTCTTGCACCTGCAAAAACATAATCCAGGAATGGGATTATGCACAGGCTGGGATATACCTTGCTTGGGAGCAGTTCTGTGGAAAGGGACCTCGGGATCTCTGTGGACAAGCTCAATATGAGTTAACAGTGTGCTGAAGCAGCAAAGAAAGACAACAGGATGCTGGGCTGCATCCACAAAGTCATTACCAGCAGAGATTAAGAAGTCATTATGCCACTCTATCCAGCACTTGTCAGGCCACACTTAGAATGCTGTGTTCAGTTTTGGTCCCTGCTACAGAAAAAAGATGTGGACAAGCTGGAGAGGGTCCAGAGAAGGGCCACCAAGATGACCAAAGGACAGAGAAGCCTGCCATATGGGGAAAGGCTGAGAGAATCGGGTTTGTTCAACCTTGAGAAAAGAAGGCTTAGAGAAGGCTTTATCACCATGTTCCAGTATGTAAAGAGTAGCTACAAAGAAGATGGAGACTCCCTTTTTACAAGTAGTCACATGGAAAAGGTGAGGGGTAATACTCTAGGGGAAATTCTGATTGTACACAAGATGAAAACTTTCCATGAGATCAATCAGCCATTGGAATAATCTCCTCAGTAAAGTGGTGGATTTCCCATCATTGGACACTTTTAAGATTCACCCAGATAGGGTGCTGAGCCATCTTGTCTAGACTATGTTTTTTCTAAGAAAGATTGGACCAGATGATCCCCAAGGCCCCTTCCAACCTGGTACTCTAGGATTCTATGAACAGCAAAAGGAACCCATGAATGCCTATTTTCAATGATTTACTTGCGTTAAAATAAATATTTAAAATAAAATATTAAGTGTATTAAAAGTATTAAATAAAATGTAAAATTTACCTGTGAAATTATTGTATATTAATACTAATATAAATATAGTAGTACAACATTTTAATTAGATAATTAAAATTAAAGTACTGAAAGTATTAAATAGAGTATTAAATGAACATCAACTTTTGCCAGCAGTTTCAAAAATGAGGTCATTAATATTTCAAAAAAATGAATTTTTGCTACAACGTGGCCTAAACCTAAAATCTGTTAAGAGTTTACCATCTGTTTCCTACTGCGTCACGCACTGTGCCTAACTTCCACAGTCTTGGGGGGTTCTTGTGGCAGATGATGTACGAAAGTGTGAAAAAAAGGGCCTTTCTGAATTAGATTGTCAACATTTACTTTGATTTATGCTCTTTTTCAAGGAAAAGTCATATTTATAATCTATGTGTTATGATATTTGCCATGAACTATTTATTAATATTTTGCTGACTAAGAGAGCTTTTGACACAGCTATCATCTAAACCCCAGCTGAAGACAACATTCCAAAATAGCTATGAAAAGCAAAGACCATAAATTATTTGTAGCAAAAGGAGCTTTATTTCCCTCTAATCTCTAAATAAGTTTCTGACAGCAGAGATGTCTGTGAGTCCTTCTTTGGAGATGGCCAAATGCATTGCTGGGACCAGAGCACACTTTTCACCAAGCCACAGAAGGTATCAAGAGGTCATCGGGTTCTGTTTGTGCTGGTGCTGACCTACCTCTGGCTGCTTGATCATCCCTTCACCCCCAAACATTAGACTGTGACGCTGAGAGCTCAAGTCCTTGCACACATGTGCCAACTGCATGGGGGCTTGGGCTGATAGCAGGGCTCTGAGGGTGGTATCACTCGCACCAGCTCTTTATGAAATTGTAATACAGCTTCTTCTCTACTTTATTTTCTCCACAGCATTATCAAAGTATCCACAACTCCCCTGCAGTTGTTTGGAGTTTTTTTAGATTTGGTATTTTCTTTTGGAAAGATACGCTTCATTTGCCATTCCTTTCAGGTCAGAAGAATATCCTTTACCGTCTCTGTTGCCCACAATTTTCCTCCTTTTCTCAACTGTTGTGCTCATGGTTCCACTACCATAGGGACTATTCAGTTTCAAAGGCAGATCCCCTCCCTCTGTGGGAATTTCATCTAGGCTGAGCAGGTACCTCCAACACAGCCTCCGCTTTCCCTTCCAACAGTTCAGAGTTGTCCACATGATCTTCCTCAGAATAATGGGATGGTATCTTTCAGTGGCACCCACAGGAGTCTGATCGGGCCTCAAAGCCCAATAAAAAATGCTCCACTCAACATTCCTAAATCACCTTCCTCGTCCTACTAAAAAAAAAATAATCCCTTCACAATTCACATCTTAATTGTTGTTCCCTGACACTTTCAGCCAAAACCAGGCCCTTAGCACTATCCACAGAAAATGGATTCTTGTTTATGTGGTATTTGTTGGCTTTATTCTCTCTTTTGTTCTTCAGTTGCTTGTTTTTTCTCACATCCCTGCTGTAGCTGTTTGAGTCTGTGTTAGCACTGGGCAGAACTACAGCTTCTGAAAGTTACAGTTATCTGGGAGTACAGCCAATTTTTCCCCTTTCCTATTTCTTTATTCCTAGTGACTATTTGCCTTTGTAATAGAAAGAATTCTCAGCGTGAAGGGCACAGTTGTTGATATGTTTCTAGCTTTGTAATTACACTGTAAACGTGAACAAACTTTGTTTTTCAGGGTGACTGCATTGCCCTGAACACTTAGTGCCTTCGATGGAGGCTGGTTTTAATAGCTGAGACCTCGCAGAGCCACTTCTCTTCTGCAAAGAAAGAATTTATAATATCTTGCCTGTAATCAGACTGAGTACACGGCTGAGAAATGCAGTCTTTATGTGTCAGCTCTGCTTGTGTCAGTCAAAACCTATTAAGCTCACCTGTCACTTAGCATGTGATCTAATTCAGCTCTCGTAATTCCCGTGCAGCCAGTTTCATCACTGGCACAAGCTTTCAGTGGCAGATAATGATATTCCGAGACATTTAATTTCAACCCTTATAAAACTGCTTAACTGGATGTATTGCGCTCAGCTCTCAAGATATCTAAATGAGCATTCATTTGAAACTCAGAAGAATTAAATTCACCCATCCTAAGACAATTCCCATACAATTCCATGCCAGCTCAGCACCTAGTGGGTCCACAAGAGTTGGGCACTGGCCAGTCTCCTGCAAGGCCTGCGTGCCACCAAAAAGCTTTGGTTCCATTCTGGAGGTGAGCACTGGTGGAAGACTACGCAGGTGGTATGGGACATCCTCCAAAAAGGGATCGGTCATCTTCTCAGGGGAAGATGAGCACTCCCAAGGTAGAGGTAGACACTGATACCTCTGGGTGGGAAGGGCAGGAGAGCATGAATCCTTCCCATAGAGCACTGTTTAGATAGTTACACATTTTGTTACAGGTTCTTCATTTTTTTTTCAGTCTCGGCATGGGCTGCTGCATGATTGATGAGGCTCAGGAGGCTGTTACAACCATTCAGGGAGCAAGCTACGTCTTCATTTATACTCTAATAGCTTAAATGCCAAGGTCCTTAATGCACATTTGGGGTTTTTTTTTAAACCAACCACCACCTTAGCAACAACCAACCAAAATAATTTAATCAACAGCACATGAAATGGGACAAATTTTGGACAGCAAGATATATAGATATACACACACATCCTGCATGGGACAGGATGTCCTAGAAGGCAGCATTCACCAGCCAGTGCCTAAGTCCAGGAGCACAACTAAAAGATCTCTAAAATTACAAATACTCTAGGATGATTTAATATATATAAAATCCATACACACCTACTGATATACAATGTCAAAAGACTTCTTCCTGGTTTAGAGAGGCACTCATTAGTATTTAGACATATATTCTCTCTACCTTTATTTTTGGCCTTGAAATTGATCAAGGGAGTACACAAAAATCTGAATTTTATTTTGAAGTAAAAAGGTTTTAGAAGCTAGTATACAAAAGCTATAAAAATCCCTAATTAAAACCCCAGAGACCCCACAGATCTCTAAAAAAGCACTTATCTTCTCAGAAGGTACATCTTTGTTCCCAGTATATCTGTGCTCATAAACTGAAAATAGGTGAACAGACATTTGGCTGTATAAATTATTGTCTAATATCCCATGCAACATGTGCAGATACATCTCGTTACCAAGGTGGTTTTTTTCCAAATGTGAAACAACATTTCCTGCCTTTCAAAACAGAAATTTTAAATGTTATCTTATTTACAAGTATAAACATTTCCTGGATGCAAGATATTTAGTGGTACCAAAAATATATCAATAATTTTTCCACCTGTTTACTACACTTGCTTAGAAACTACATTAGTTGCAAATTCAATAAATGAAATTACAAGTAAGAAAGGCCAAAAAAAAAAAAAAAAGAACTCCTCCTTTAAACAAAGGCAAAAAATTAACAGCCTCTTATTTTCAGGGGAGATGCTAATCTCCCTCTACAACACAACGACTTTTGACCTAAATTTCTATGGATGCTGGTGGGAAGTCAGTTTATTTCTCCTGTGTATTAAAGAGAATAATTTATCTTCCAGAAAAAAAAATAAAAATGAGTGCATATGCAAATATCTTTTCCAAACAAGAACATTCTATTAAAATTCACATTTATGAATAAGGTAAATGTTGTGTAGCACACAGTTGACAGCATTTGTATATGCAAAATGTAGAATAACATGTTCCAAATGATCATTACATTAGTTTCATTTTGCCTTTTCTAGCATGGTAGCAGACTGAAATTAGATATTTTTCTCAACTATGTGTATTTTACCACTATTTCATTTACTGCCACTTCAGGCTATACTAATTTTACCATCTGTTTGTTTCTTCAGAATTTTAGACACAAGATTTAATGAATTTATTTATGCAAAATCCTGTTATTTTCCCTTTCACTAGAATTTTTCAAAGACCACAGATGTTAGCTTAAATAGAAAGTAAAATATAATTTAATTCAGACAGTTGTGTACCACTTTTTAAATTTTTATATTTGTTTTTTTTGTCTTGTTAACATAGAATTGCTGCTTGGTAACTCATCTCCATCCTTGGAGGTTTTCAAGATTCAACCAGACAAGGGCACAGCTGACCTGATCTAGTGATGGTTCAAGCAGTGTTCAGGGTGCAGGATGAGGTCATTGACTCAGAGATCCCTTTCAATCAGCATTTCCATCATCTGTCTTAACTTAGATAATTGTAATATGATTACTACCAGAAATGTTGAATTTTTAAACTTTGTAATGTAAAGTCTACAATGGCATTTTTAACTGCACAACTAAAATCAAGATCTTGTCCTTCCTGACCACAATTCTGGGAATTCTGAGAGGATTTTTAAAGGTAGATTTTATCAACAGCACACGATCTCAGAGTTGATGTCCATGAAGAAGCACTTGGTGCATTACTGAGGTCTAACCATTTCTCAGTGCCTCAGGCACAGGGTGTCCCACTCCTAAACTAGGGAGCTGTGCTGCACACAAGCTGGCCTGCAGATGGGAGTGGGAGTTCTGCATTACAGGAAAACTCCTGTAGCAAAACAGAGCTAAAGCTGCTTAATGGTTTGCCTGATTTACTTTCCTAACTGCAAACTAGCTACATTTATATTTCTGGACTCCAAAAAAAAGGTCAAGATACGTGTTGACTATGTAATATTATTTCAGCATTCCCCTTGATAATATCTACTGGAACTGTTTGCTCAGAGAGAAGTCACAGGAGCAGATCTGAGGTGAATATGCAATTGCTGACATTCATGAGTCAGAATTTTAAATACTGGTACAAGTGTGTGCCCGTGCCCTTACAGTATTTGATGTAGCTATATCTAAGTACTATATATAGGAGTTTATAAAGGGTACCTGACAGCAATGTCTTGAAGGGATCAAAGATGGTGACATTTAGGAGTCAAGGCTGGTTTGGGTCATCTAATTCAATCCTAACTAAACAACAATTCTTTATGTAAATTATGATGGGTACAAACAACAGCTGAAGTTTACAATAGATCCATCAAAATGAATTCAAAAGTCCATAGAGTTAGAAAAGTAATGCTGAAACCAAAGGCAAACTTGATGAAACACTGAAAATCCATCTAGTCCTTCATGTGTAATCATATAGGCATGAAATGTTCATATTTCTATACAATATTTAACTATAAAGTCTAGATGTGGCATGAATCCTCATTCTCTAAATTAGTTTTACACAGAACTCTGAAAATAAAATTTTAAGCAATAAATAATATGAAAATTAATTTTTAACTTGTATCTCCAGGTGGATAAAAGTACTCTTAGTAATATATTTCTGGTAAATTCTTGCTTTTGCCACCACAGGAGATTGTAACATTTACATCACTCAAGAAGTGAGACAGCTACCAGGATTATTATTAAGGGCTTTCCTTCAGCCAAGCTTATGAATTTTCACAGAATTTACTGTTATTTTACATGAAATCTAAAGTGACCGAGCCATGCACTTTTGAAAAATGCTCAAAATCCAATTTTACACTTGTCTTAATCACTGCAAATCAGTTCATCACACGTACAAACTGCCATCTGCTCATTCATTTATCAAATTTCCAATCATAAACTCATTTTGCTACTTATGTACAGATACAGAGTGCTGTGTGTAAGGGATTCACATGTAACTCCACCAGTATGCAATCCTTTTTCTGATAAAACAAACACTGCAGATGTATCAAGATGCCTCAGGTACCGCAGACAACTGCGACTTACTCACAGTGGCATCACAAACATCAGGGACAAACAACAGTCACAATGATGTCATAACACACATTCTTGTGACATGGTATCCCTAGAAACCACCCCAGTTCTTATTAATATAATATTTTTTTCTTTGAGTATAAGTCCACTTACCTTTTCCACCTGAGTTCTGGTAGAGGATTAAGAAATGGTTTGCTTCCATTGCAGAAGTCTGAAACAATGAAAGAAAAAAATTAATTTCAGTTGTCTGTTCATTTTAAGCATATTTAGATAACTCAAATTAGGCACTGACCAATAAAATTAAGAAGGAAAAGTAAGGTTTTTTTTAATCAAGTGTCTGCATAAAGTAATAGGTTCATGTACATTTGGTCTGTATTTCAATTTTGTAAAATGATTTTACCACTATCAGTCTTCCAGATGGAATGAAATAAATGCTATCCAGTTACCCTTGTGAGGACATACATCTCTGCATCCATGCTAATTCAGTTTCCTAAAATAATACTATGATTAAACTTGCACTTTTTTTTTTTTCATCCACGCTCTTCTTTGGATACTAGGTACCAAATTAAAATGATTGAGTAAAGTGGGATACCAGCTAAAAATGACCAATTTATCCATGTGTTAATATTCATCAGTGTCACACTCATGTCAATTCCAATTGTTGGACCAAAATAGTTTACAGTACATTCGCTATTTCAGTGTTTTTTCCTACCTCCTGAGATGTATGTTTTGAGAGGTTTAAAAAATGGGAAGTGTGAGGACAAAAATGCAGCAATAATTATAGATGCTCGTGCCATTAGCTGGAATGTATGTATATTATTGGCATAGCAATTCAAATAATTTCACTTTAAAGAAGGCTGAAATCACATGAAAAATACAGATGACCAGCCTCTACAAGCAGCTGATGAAGGGCATTGTTGACTTCAATTTGCACCAAATACTAGTAAACAACTACAAGATTCAGAAATCCACAAAGATTTTCACTGGATTTGTATGACCAAGCCTTTACTATTTGCTCTTCAAACCAGACAACCACCGTGCTAAAGGAGCCTTCCTGCTAAGCTAGACAATACATTAAAAATTAGGCATTTAAACAAAAGAGAAAGGAGATGCAGAAGGCAGGCCAATTAAAACAGAAAATACCTGCTGCAGCCTGGGTCAGTCAGGCAACCCAGAAACTTTATTAATACCACTGCTTTTGTGTTCCTACAGTGCTGGGTAGGGCTAATGCAGAATATTTCTGCTTTAATTACTCTACTGAAACATTACAGTTCTTACACTTGTAGAAAACAATATGAACAGCTGTAAATGGGGTTTTCTCTACTTAAACCCCTAATAAATGAATAAAATTATTTTTTTTATAAAAAGCAGGAAGCTTGTAATATTATGACAGATTTGTGATGGCCCTCTTTTGATGAATCGGTATTTTAATTCAAAATTCTGTCTTCAAAATCTTCAGGGCGAGCATTTTGTCAGAGTACCTGAAGTGGAGAACTGGAAGTGATCTGGTTTATGTTTCAGAACATTTTTCAGAACGTATTGTTCAGAAGGTAAACTTAGTAGAGCTACTTGATTTTTTTCATTTAGTAATGAGCAATTATGTCTTATGCACGTGAACCTCACATACATGAGAAGTAAAGAAAAAGGAATTACTGCTTAGTTACTGTAAAGGCTTTAGAAAAACAATAATTGATGTTCGATGGAAATTTCTCACATGGAAATCTATTAATGGACATAATGAAATTAATTTTAAAAAATTCAAATCGGAAACACATTCTTATTGTTTTAAGAAAAACAAGCCATACCTGTCCAGATGATTTTCCGCCCAGTAACAAACTCAAAGCCAGAGATTCTCTCTCATAGGAGAGAGAATCAGCATACCCTGCTGAAAGAAATCTGAATTTAATTCAAACTCGGTGGGTAACAATGCTGTCTGCTTTCCTCTTTAGTGCTACACTATAAAAACCCAGGAATTAGATTTAGGACTAGCCACCTGCTTTCAGAACAGACTGCCAAAACCTGAAAGTACTCTCTTTACTTTTTTATTATCCTTTTTTTAGCTTTGTTATTGTGGCAGATACAGTTTTATGAAAATTTGTTGCTTTGTTGGTAGGCAAAGAATAGTAATGGGCAAAAAGCTTCATATAATTTTCTTCAACCACATGATAATCCTGGATTTTCCCCCAAAAATCACTTTTCTGTTTATCAGTCCCATATTATGTAGTCAGTGTAGACAAAAGGTGCTAAGAAGGAACAACAGTGCCCTAAATTGTTCGTTTGATTAGCACGTAAGCAATACAGACCAGATTTGGAAAAAAATTCAAGAGGACATTTGCATTGTTCCTATTTACTCTCTGGGTTCCTATGCCAGAGTTAGTGCTGTCTCATTGAAACCCTCTTGTCACTATCTGCTTGTGCCATTATCATTTTCTAACCACACTGCCCTTAACACAGATCCAAAGAAGTAGGTAAAAATCATTCCAATTGTGCTGAGGGTAGATTTTGTTAAAAAAAACAAAAACAAAAAACCAAAACAGACAAACATTACTGTAATTAGCCCCAAAAGGAGAATTTCAGCTTGAAAGCAGGCTGCTAGATGAAATCTGAAATCCAATACCCTAAATAACGTAGCTTCAGTACTCTTACCAGTAGTCTGAAACTAAATTTTCTTTGGAAACTTCTCTTGAGTATGAAACACTCCTGATATGGCGATCTCTTAATTACTATTGCAAATAATAAAACTGTGTGCAAGCATGAAAGTTGATGATACTGAGATTAGAGACATATTTTAACATTTCAAATATAATAATGTCTGTTTTCCGGTGAGCTGAAAGCCTTTAACCACACTGCAGTTCAGTACTCTAAAGCATTGATCAGACCTTGCCTTAACCTCCATTCCCAATCCTATTCAATTAAGACTTTGTCCCATAAAAATACCAAAAGGATCGGAGAGAGAAGAGTGATACAAGCAGTACTAAACAGGCATAAAACAACAAGAGTTTGATAAGCATCTTAAAATATGAACCACTGAATTTGCTTTAAGGGATTAAAATCCTCTCCCTCAGAAACCAAAACAAAGAAATAGCAACCCAGCTAAGCTTCATTTGGGATCTGGCTATTCCAGAAATCATTCTGCTGAACCAAACTGTTCATTGTCTTTGGCTGGCCCCAAACAAACGGGTCTAGTTTCCTCAAACCCATTAACCCCAAGTAAGTCAATGTTCATCTCAGCCCAGGCATTTAAGCAAAGTCTCTGGCCACTGAAAAGTAGCCCCCAGGCGCTCATCTCATCTTAACAGCCAGACGCTGCAGCCAGAAAACTCACATATTTGCTTTGGTGACCTGATCTGTCACCTGTCTCACACACACACACCTTCAGGACATCTGGGAACTTGCTCACAGAAAGGTATGAGGTGCAAATCCTAATCAGCGTCCAATCCAGACTGCTTGACCAAAGCTATAAAGGAAGAAAAAACCGTAAGTACCACTTTCTCCTACTTCATTTAAGGGTGCTGCATCATCTCTACCCCAGTGAAGACTTATCACTCTTCAGAGCTCAGAGGTGATCCTTAGTGATGCGGTTTTTAGAAGGTGAAGCTCTAGAAGACTTTCCTTGGAGTCAACAGTGAATTTACAAATAAATTAGCCAGTTTCTGGTGAACCTCCACAGCATTCAAGCACAAACTAAGTGCAGTCAGTGGACTCTCATTTCAGGAAACATTTTATTGCCTTATTACTTCTGGAATATATGATAGGAACAGCAATGGGAACACTAACTTTACAGTGTAATGGCACAGATTTCTCTGCTCCTTCACCTCATATCAAAACTATTTGGTAACTTCTGTTTGAGTATCTGAAGGCTTCTAAAACAACTTTCTGTAGAGGGAGATAAAATTTGTTTTCTATTCAAGGGAAGCTGATAACCACTAGCAGTCATTCAATGACCAGTTTCTCTTTTATACCCTCTCTTTTAAATGAGCAGCCTGTATTAAAGGAAGGCTGTAAAACATTGACTACAAAAGAGAAAACAAATGGTTTGGCTTGGCTATAAAACTCTTTCAACACTTTCTACTCCGCATCTAGCTGCGATTCCATCATGGCTACCTCCACTATGATTTCTATTGAACTAAAATTTGGCTCAGAATTGCAAGCCAGTCCTATTTGCGGGCAGGCAGAATTCATGCAAATAAAACTGAAATGATAATTGAGAGAGAGTTTTTGAATAAATGCTGTATTTGTTCTAGTCAATACCCCTCTGTGATTCCAATTCTGTTTGTCAAAAGGAAGGATTATTCCCTGAATATTTAGATTACGCTGAATGTGAAGGCTCGCAGGGGCACATACACAGAGAATCCCTCACCAGGAATTGTTTCTCTTTATTACAGACTATGCAGAGTCAAAATGTGATTCTAAAAACGCTCCTTACCAAAGCACAGATTGCCTCTCTGGGCCCCACACAATTATTGGTAGGCAGCAGAAAGACTTGTTCCCTCCAGCCCATCTGCAGAAACACGGGAGGCAGGAAAGCAAGAGAGGAGCTGCGCTGTAATTCCAGGACCTGGCCAGTTTGCTGGGACATACAACCCCAACCCAGGCTCCCGTTGCAGAACTAAAATGTAAATACATGCAAAATCTCTTTTTAAAGCACCCTGAATTGCAAATGCTATTGCACAAAATGTTCTGTGAATTTATGCTAATACTGTTACACTGCAGTTTGTGGCTGGCATATAGGGGAGCAGTGCATACGTTCTCTCACTGCAATGTAAACAACAGGACACTGGACCAGGTTCATCCTTCACTCTAAAAGAACACTTAGATATTGACAAAGCAGCCCACATAAATTTTCTCGTTCCAAAATTAAAAGTGGAAACTATGACATATCTGGTTCAGCTTCCTTAATTCACATCAACAAAACCTTGTTTTACCTATTTACTGAGTTCTATAATTTATTGGAATTAGGATCCAGGTACATCTGCTCACTGGAGCCTCTCAGTATCCAGCATTCCAGGTCTAACTCTTCTGAGTTTCAGTTCAGAAGAATACAATAAAGTAAAATAGACTGACAAAACACAAACACTGTCTGTTTTACAGTGCCTATCACATTTCTGTGATGGAGAATTTAAATCAGTGTTGTCTATCATTAGCAAGGTGCCAGCAACCTCAGGAAAAACGAAAAAGGAAATAAAAATCAAATGTAGCTGCCAAAATGGAGTCACTGCCTGAATCTGGTTTTGTGTTGGTTTCAACGTGTTGCTCTTTATGTTTGCAATGATTCATACTGGCGGAGGTATATACCGCTGCCAAAAGCTGCTGGCTGCTAAATAGTTTAAGTATTTTCTTATTTTGTTCCTGTAATATATTTTAAAATAAGTTGACTGTCATCTTTTGGTTTTAACTTGTGTTTTAAAAAAAAAAAAGCAGAACAGGAGAGGTGATACTTCAACCTCTATAAACAAAATCCTGAACAATCTTTTTTCGGAGAAGCTGGAGAAAGCCTGATGCACTAAATAGACAAGAGAGAGAAAGGACCGAGGCCTCGGAGCGATGCACGAGGTGAAGGAAACAGCTGTCTTTATGCTGGCCTCACACTGCAGGATGAAGAAATCCAGCTTTCCTATCTTCCCCGTGCAGAAGAACAAGCTGTGCTTACAGAGATGCCTTATTGCTATCAAGAGCCATGCATACCTCCTTCCAAAGGCGAGTTTAGCTCTCACAGTTAGGTTAGCATGAAGCTCAGTATTTTGAAAATGTACTTAATATTCACAAGGATATGAAACTACGTTTCCACATGCCATTTTCATGCTGTACTTCTGCAGCTACTGGCCACAACCATGGGGTAAAAGATGCTGTGAGGTGTTTCTGAAGAAGGAACTGTTGCAAGAACAAAGAATGCGAGACACAAAATCTCTCTGTGCTAATTGAACTGTTACTTCTAAATTTGTTTACATGTAATTGTAATTGCAGAACATGAGAGTTTTCTTATTCATAGAAAACAGGATTTGTATTCCAGGTTTAGAGGATTTTGTATCCAGAGAAGGCAACTTTTTGTCTCAAGCAGCTTTACAACAGATGCCAAGACAGAACTCTTGAAAGAGCCTCATACAGTGTTTCTGTACTTTGACGTTTGCCTCAGTCACAGGGATGCACAAATGGTTGGAGAAATAAGACCAGCAGTAGAAATTGAATTTCTGAAGTCTCAAAATATTGACAGAGCTCTGAGTTGGTTACTAAGGTATCTGTGCAACTTCATCCAGCTCTATGTTGAAAGTTAGGGGATAAACTGGGAAAAAAAAAGTATTCCTGAAGGCTGTTTACAAGCCTGAGGAAGAAAGCAAACTTCCACGAGACTGGGAATGTGCAAACCTCCGATATCATGCAGTGGGAAACATATATCTTCTGAACACTTTTGAAAAACTAAGTTTAAAGTCTAAAATAAATTGTAGAGTAATCCTTTAGTCTCATCTTTAGGCTAAGCATTAAAGATCTAATTTCACCCCAGAACGCTTTCAGAGAGTAAACACAGAAGGAAAATGTGTTCTGTCCTAAAGATTATTTCATGTATTTAGGCATTTTATGTCTCAACACTGTAAACAATTAAACGCAGCATCCACAAACTACAGGCAGTTTGTAATTTAACATGCTCTAAAGTCTTAGCAATATGGGATCATTATTCAGTAAAATAATGAGGCCAGAAGCAGTAAATATACATTGAAAGATACAAGCAAGTTCCTCTGTTTAGGTATTTCTTAAGAGCAGCAGTGGTCCTGAAAACCATTAAATCTTTCTGCGATTAGATAAAAAAATCACAGCAGGTAACCAAGAGGCATAAGAGATGTGCAATCGCAATTAAACAAAACCAGAAAGAAACTGAGAGAATGTGTCGACCAGATAACACAGAGTAATATAAAATACATAAGCTAATGCATCACCTTTGAAATCAAGGGGATATGATGATAAGATCTGAGTGAAAAACCTGGGAA
Source organism: Scolopax mira (assembly GCA_004320125.1). Taxonomy (NCBI): domain Eukaryota; kingdom Metazoa; phylum Chordata; class Aves; order Charadriiformes; family Scolopacidae; genus Scolopax; species Scolopax mira. Next base: position 92,800 of record BJBW01003352.1, read on the forward strand.
ATCTCTCATAAAAAGTAGTATCTGATCCATTTATCTTAAAATCAAGGGTGGCAAAATCTTTTGCTTCACTCTGAGACAAAAAGCATTAGCTGAGGTTTCTAAGAGCTGCTTAGCTGGAAATCTGACCAGTCTTGAAGAGGCCATTAAATGAAGATTACAGTAAGCTGTGTTTCACACTGTGTGAAATCATAGGAGGTAATCAAAGCATCGTTCTCAACAGAAAGACATTCTACAGAGATGCTTTGCTGTAACGGGGAGAGAAGCAGCAGGATCTGTCCCGTGGCCACAAAGCAAACCATTGATTCCCAAACATCTGTTCCAACCCAAACACGCCGCTACCAAAGACTGGATCCAGAGTAGTAACACACATAGTTTTTAATTGTGAGTGTGAACCCTGTGCAATACCAGCACATCTGGCTGCAGCCTTGATGCCAGCAGCACTGCTCGGATCAGCACAGTCCCCACAAGGGTATTTTTTGGAGGTGTCTGCTCCCTGATGATAGTTTTGTGTAGCCTTAAAATATTGCTACCCACCATTATGAACATGACAGATTTAGGAACGAGTCCTTGTATCGGGAAAGAAATTCAGCTCTCAAATTTACTCCTCTTACCACAGGATTCAGGCATATCTTTCCATTTACTCAAAATAATCAGAACAAACTCAGTATTGTTAATAACAATCTAGAGAAAAATCTAACCAGGAGGATGAACACTGAAATCACAGAGCACAAAAATCTTTCAGGAGAAATTATAGTGCAGGAAAATAGCAGAATAATGTTATCGAACACAAGCTTTTATTTTAAACTGTAAATAATAATGTTTGCCTTGGGATTGGTTCTCAATTATAAGCCTAGTACAGTCCCATCGTTTGTTATGTATTTAGCCTTCAGTTTGAATTGTAGATAATTACTAGATTGGATTAAATGAAAAACTTGGTAATGCTCTGTACTACTGGGCATTCTACTCGTCTTGAATCTCCGATAAGAAAAAAAAATCAAATTATAAAGCTCTAACTACACTGTGATTAATACCAAAATGTAACTTTTTTAGTTTTTAGAGATAATATTAATGCTGAAATAATTAATAAACTTAAGCTATACTTTAACTAGACCAAGTATAAAAATAGGCAGTAAATGTAAGAACTGACATGAAACACCCTACAAGTGGACCATCACACTGTATTGCATAATGGAGTCATAACTTACCACTTACAGCAAATACTCATGCACCTGCAATGAATTTTACACCTTAACAGTTCTAATTTATTTTTATTATCTAGTAATAATAAAGTCTTTCTCATTGATATTAATTTTTCCTATTTTTACCTGGTAATAGAGAGTGCTACTTCTTTTTTTCATATGCAGTAAGTATTATGAGTTTCCTTACTGACATTTAACACAGTCCCTTGATCAGTTTAATGTCTTTTCTTCTTACGCTCTTGGCAACGTACGTTAGGATTTTCCACTGCAGGGCTAAAGATGATGTATAACATTTTACTTCAAGGAAACACAGTATCTTTATATAAGTGCCATGTTTTCAATTCCCTCCTTCATATCTCAACTGTATGCAGAATGTGAAATTATTTGTATGCAAAACATATGCTAAATTACCTATTCTTTCTGCCCTTGAGCTTCCCTTAAGGAACTGAGGTTAAACATCTCTCTCTCAGGGTTTTTCTTCTACCTTCTTCCCAAAATTCTTATCAGATTCTGGAATAATTGTTTTGTATCAATGCTTAAAATTGTTGTTACTTCATCTGAACAATTTAATGTTGAAAATTTTCTCTGCACATACATGATCATAGTTTGCCAATACAAATATAAATATTTATTCATTTTTTCTATTCCCATATTACTACCTTTTTTCCATTCCCATGCTGCCTTTTGCTCTAGTTCCAACCAAGCATTCACCTACATTTCCTTCTTTTTGAGGCTGAAGAAAAGTGTATCAGACTACTCACATCTTAATTACTCAAAATTCATCTTCTGTAACCCTTAAAAGATGCGATAGCCTGAATCTCTTTGGATTTCAAAAAAACTGCAGTAATTTCTATCACATTTAGTAATGTTTACATTCACTGACCTTTACCTACTCCTGGGGAAATCAAGAAGAGAAGAAATAATCATTTTGCTGGTTTTGAAAAATGAAGGGCCTGAGTTCCTGAGAGATATCTAAAAATTCCTGGAAGGGGCTGAATTTTCAAAGTGCTCAGCATTATTATGGCTCCTCCTCACATTGCTCACCACTGTCAAGGAGGTAAAAGGGCTTGAGAGCAAAAAGGAGGACCTGAGGCAGGGGGCCATGGAAGAGAGAAGGAGGCAAGAGGAGGAGTCCCCACTTGGCCTGAAAGTTGGGCATACGTGCGCCATTATTGACAGAATAAGCCCTGGTACCACACTCTATGGAATACAGCAGGGTTTGTGTGCATCCCACAATCAATCTCGTATTTCCATCAAAATGATAGACAGAAGAGTCAAAATAAGAGGAATGCGTTGTATGATACAGCACTGTTTAATCATATGGTTGGTTTCTAATGGCTCTGAAAGTATTAAAGGGAGAAAAGAACTAACGAGGTTTGGGTTTTCTTTGTGAAGTAGTTTGTGATATAGTAGTTACATCCACACACAGTATCTTTACCCCTAAAATGAATTAGAAAAACAAGTGGGATGACCCAGCATGTGAGGCATAAATCCTCAATTATCCTGTTTCATTTGCAAAAAGAATCTGCAAAAGTATGAAAACATTCGCTGCTTCCTTGGGATTTCTCAAAACATTCAGGTAGCAACTAAATAAGCTTGAGGAAAGAAATTATCTGGGTCAAAGATTCTAATCCATTTGGCCAAAACACACAAGAAAGGAAGAGATGATTTTACTTAGCCTTCAGTGGTAAGGAGCTAAGATTACTCCAGTGTTCTAAGTATTAACTGCACATTTTTAAAAGTAGCATTTTGGGTATCGCATCACAGTTGCATGCTTCAGAAAAGGAATTTGCTATCAATTTTCCTTACAAGTTGAGTTCAATTCAGCCTCCTGTTAAAAGCCAGAGAAGCTTGGGTTTAGTTAGGATTTTTAGAGGATAAAATGTACAGTGGCAGTGCAAGCCTTCCTTTTACTGGAAACAGTTCCTGCTTTAGCTGTTGAAAAAACCTTGAAAAAATAATCCAGCACATAAAAGAAGGGATGTGCTGATGTCTTTGTCTATTTGTATGCAAAATATGGCTATAACATTTTTCTCCTTTTCTAGTTTCCTTAGGTTTAGTGTTGCCAAAACCTATGTCTAAACAATGCATTTAAAACTAAGAAACACAGAAAGAAAAAGGATAGAGTAAATCCAAACCTGCCCCCAGCAATGTGATAAGAGGTTAGAAAAAATAAAAATAATAATAAAAAATAAAACTAAACTAAACAAAAAACAAACCCCACCAAAACTCTTAGCAATGTGGTTTTCTTGATTTGTGGTAATATGGAGCTGGAAAGGAAGGAAAGCAGGACTACCCTGATATTCACCCAATGATGGATTTGCCCTGTGGCCTGGGGAAAAATACCAATATTAGGATAATTACTTGAGTAATTATGGCATTGGTCAATGAGATTCCTTACCCAGTCTGTGAGGCAACCCACTCCTCTGACAGACTGGCTGCAGTTCAATTTCCTATGATGCTGGAAGGAACCAGAGCTAACTTCAGCAGAGGGTACAATAAGAGCAGCAGAAACTAACACACATCTCAATTTCAAAAGCAGCAAAGAAAACCACTTTGAGCAATGGGAAGCTGAAATTCATACACCTTCTTTGTGAAACTCCTCAAAAAATAAGTATTCAGTTTGCTAGCCAGGCAGGACTAGCAAGTTCTGACCATACTTCAGTGGATGACTTTGATTCAACTTCAAAAAAAACATGGAACAAGCTCCCAGCAGATGAATCTAAGGAGCCAATGGAGCTGTTAATTCTCTCAATGGACTGGTGAAAGGTGGGATTGTTTCTCCGCCTAAAAACCCTAGAGAAACTTTGCTGCTCTTCCTCAAAGTCCTCCTGCATATGCCCTTACATTCTGTCAGTGGGATTATAGCTTCTGAGGAAATTACAATCAGAGTTACCGAGGATTGTAATCAGTTATAATCCTCAGAGTTACTAAGGATTTGTCATGATTTTCCACTATTGCTGCTTTGCTCTCTCTTCTCTTTAGTTTAAATCTCTCCAGAAAATAAACCAGTTGAAAAGAAGTTTTATTTTATGGCTACAAAGCATTTCATGCTCTTTTGACACAGTATTCTTAATGCTCACCCTAAAATTCCTTCGAACTGTTGCAAGGCTGCCAGTCCTAAGAAATGGCAGAGAAGAAAAAAGTGCACCTGAGAGAAAAAAGAAGCCAATGTGATAGACTAATGGGTAAGACGAGCAGCTTTTGATACAAAAGGTCCTTGAACCTTGATCTGCAGCTCCACTCCACACTGTTTATGCCCATGGGCAATTGCTCCGATAATAAAAAAAAAGCGAGAACAGTAACAACCATGAAGTAGTTCAGCTGGTGACATCTAAAAGAGCAGATACACTTAGGAATTTAGTATAAATAAAGAAAAGGGTTGCAGTCCTCTTTTGCTCCTTACAGGGCCCACAGAAAGACTCCTTTCTGTTTGTGTTGTTGCACTTTACCTAGGGACGCTGGCTGACACGCAGTAAGCAATGAGAGCGACTGTAATGACACGGTGCAGGCAGAAATAATTCAGATAGCTGTCAAGAAGAAAGCAAAATAAGAAAAAAAAAAATTAAAAATCACCCAAACGGCACAGAGGTAGGAATGGAAATCAGCAGCATGCTTTTATTCCTACTTAATACTTCAGCATTATTAATGAAGGCTTCAACCATGTGCAGCCTCCACCTTGCCTACCTTGTCAGCTTATTTAATGCAACATGGCGCAAACTGCCTGGGGTTATAGGTTAGGCTCAGTACCTTACTCAAGCTCTGATTAATTTTTTTGTTGTTTCATTGCAAATGCTATTTACCAGATGAAACACAATTGGTGGCAGTAATGTATATCATCAGTCTGCAGCTTGAGTGTACAAGGAGGGAAAGGACAAAGGCAACATTAACTCACTGTAAGCCACCGATCACAGTATTTTCTTGGGGGCTACAGTTTTTGGTCTATCAATAGTCTCAAATCATAGAATATCCCAAGTCAAAAGTAACCCACAGTGCCTTTCTAATATCAAATACATGAATATGTCGATCCATGTGCTAGAAACACATATGGCATCAATTGGTGTTTCAATTGGTAGCAGTGAACACACCAAGCTTCCTACCATCCCACCCTATTATCACATCTCACGAGCAAGGACATAATCCAAATGGCTGCTGCTTGGAAGGAATCAAAACTTCATGGTCCCTGTGAGGCTGAAGACACTTCAAACACTTTATTTCACTATCTGGCAGCTGACCAGATGCAACATACAAGTTCATCCCTAATCCTCTGCTCACTTTCATTTATTTTCCTCTTCCCATCAAAATAGTTTCCATATTTATGCATGGAATTTAACTTGGTATTTGTAACCAACTGAATCTGAAGTGTGGAAGTGAGCACGTTACAGGCACACACATAAAAAAAGAAATACTGCTGTGGGGACACAGACCTCAGTTCATCCTATCTAGCGTTAAAAAAGCCTAATTCTACTCAAACACAGCCTCTTTATCTCACTCTAGAAAGCCATTGCCATTACAGGGTAATACAGACCCTGAACATCATTATTTTTTTGGATATATTTTTTTAATGCATTAGCCACTTTCTTCACTTTGAAAATCCTATTTTGTATAGATTAATATCATTTAAGTGCTGTTACATTAAAATTTCGAGTCACATTCCCTTCACCATACCTTTCTGCATTAGGAAAGAAGAGATAAATTTTTAATCTTTTATTTTTAATGAAGATTAAAGAATAAGTTCTGCTTGGCTTGCCTTGGCACACCATACATTTTAATGTATATTGATTTGTATAAATGTCTCATTTAGAGCATATTTTTGTTAGTATTAATGGTTCTTGGACAGATAAGATTAGTCCTCCTGTAATATTGCCAATCTCATTGGTCAAAGTTGAAGAACACATTACTTTGTTCCGAGATGAAAAAGGAAGACAGAGAGACAGATGCTGAGACTGGAATACCAAAGGATCGATGTCCTCAGCAAGAACAGACAGCTACGATCTGCAGGAGCCAGCACAAAATTCTGCCTTATATTGACTGCAAGTGGGAATTTTGTGCTTATTCTTGCTAATCATGTATTTCACATTTCCCATTAATTTCCATGAAATTATGACCTGATTTTATCAGGAAAGGGATTTATGAAGCACTTTTGAAGGTGAGTGGGAATCCAGAAGAATTTTTTCACTGATCTCAGTCCAGGTGTATGGATTCTCTTAGGCTACCATTTGCTATATGGGTACATATAGTATACGTAAACGAGGACAAAAAGCAGTTCACATTATCAATGAGAGTTTTAAAAATACTTCTTAGAACTCTCCATTCTCATAATACAACTATAGAATCATTTAGGTTGGAAAAGACTTTTAAGATCTTCAAGTCCAATAATATAATAACAACAAAATAATACAGTAACAAAAATGCTATACATTTGTTATGCTGCTTTATTTTTGTTACATATACTGTGGCCCATTCAGACATTAATGCTCTGTAATATCCCACATGTGGAAATCTAAACTATGTAAATATGTAATCTCTCATGTAATCCAAATACAACACAAACTTGTAGCAAGTAAAACCATATCCTTTTCCTAGAGTTTACTGACTCTAGTAAAAAGAAGTAAAAATCAAAATAAGATACCAGATCAAGCTCTATCTGCCTCTCTGGCTACTCTCTAGATGCCCTTCCTTTTTTTTTTTCCTCTTCTTTTGAGACACCATCTTTTAACTCATGGTGGCAAACAAATACATTTCAACACTAGCTTAACAAAGTTACACAATCCTGTGTTCCATGGATATGTTATTCCAGTAGACTGACACTTTTGAAAACTGTGATTGATATTGCTCCAATATTTGCAACTACCATGATTGCTTAAAGTTTTCCTTGTTAAGCAAGAAGGATCTTGATCTTTCATTTCAGATTGCAAATTCCTCAGCATACATTGAAGAACCCCAGGTCCAGATATCCTGCAAGTTATGCAAATGCTAGATAAATCCCTTTGCTTTTTCCAGTCGATGAAAAATAGTAACTCTTCCAGATTCACCTGAACTTCTCCAGGGATTTTGCTACTTGCAAATAAAACTGGTCAAAGTCTGTTTTCAAAAACTACCTTCATAGAGCATCCTTTCCTACCATAAAGATTCAAAAACATTAAAGCTTCAGTAAATACATCCTGAACTACATAGTAGTATCTATGTCTGTTACCGTAGTGAAATTGTTTCATGGACAAATTGTCCATTTGCAACTTGATCCTTTTCACTTTTCATCCATGCAATACAATTATGCTCTTTTTCCAGACCTCACTCCTTTTTAAAATGGACACGAATATCCGTATACTTGATGACCATCTCTTGATGGCCATTAAGTAACATGAGATGCAGAGTAGGACCAGAGGGTATGGAAGTATAATCAGAGGACAAGCCTTTAATACACTGTACTGGAAAGAGCAGAGAAAGTCAGGGAAACTAAGATGTGGCAACACCCTAATTTTCAAAGCATAAAGAAGTCAAAATCAGATCAGTAATGAGAACACAGGCTTTGGAAATTATTCATCTGCATTGAGAAAGGTAACAAAGAAACTTAACTGAATGTAATCATAAATAAGTTTAAGACAGACTTTTTCTTTTTTTTCTTTTTTTTTTTTTTTTTTTACAAGCTTGTCTTGTAGCTCGGTGTTTCTGTGGCTGTGACTAGGAGACACCTCAATCGTTCCTCATTCCCTGTTCTACTGTACAGATCCCACTGGCACACTATAGGGCTCTCAGCAGTAACATCCATAAAGAGCTGAAAACCTGGAGTCAATAATAACATTAAATTTCGTAGGATAATTTCTCCATGTCAGGGAAAACAGCTTTTATAGGGAAGTAGTATCAGGTACAGAAAAATAAATTACTATTAGACAAAGTATTTTTCAAAACTAGTTAAGTGCTTTTCAAAACATAGCAGATTTTCTTTTACTCCCCCTCTAAAAGCTCTGCCGAGTATTTAAGTGTTGCTGCCATGAGAGCTGGTCAATGACTGGCTAACTGCTTAAGCCAGGATTTCTATCCAAAAAACCAATCCAAGTCTTCTCTGTCCTTTTATTGAATTTTATCATAAATAAAAGTAAAGTAAAATACAGTTCAGATAAAACAACACAGCACAGAAGAGGTAAACTTTGATCTGAATGTAGTCATCATCAAAATGGAAAAATATTTCATTGTTAATGTAAGCCTATGGAAGTCTCACCGCTGATTTCAGTGGCCCTGGGGTATTAGCTTTTGGGGAATGTCCTCAGCATGAGCCTCTGCAAACACGGAGAAACATCCTGCCCCAGGGAGACACCTCCAAGGAGAGGGGTAGTCCCAGCCCTGCTCATTGCTGCACATCCTGATGGCACTTTTGTGCTCAGGCCAATGCCCTGCAAGGGGTGGCTGTGGGTTCAGGAGACCTCAGGCTTCACCACAGACAATATTTCTTATACACAATATTTTCCTTTCTCACTCTACAAAGATATCCTAATTACCCCATTTTTTAATTCATGACAAAATTCAGCTGATAGGACAGGAACAACTCTAGTTTATGGATACTCTGGGCATTCACAGAGCAGGTGTCAGAGCTGGCACCACGTGGGCACCACAAGGAGCTCCCAAGGATAAAAAGAAATTCACAATCACGATGGGATTTAGGCTGTGTTTTATATAAGGTATTTTACTCCTTACGGTACTCATAAACCTATTTAGGCTTTTCTATCATGTATATACCTTGTTGTTGGGCAATACTTTTTTTCTGACTTTGCAATTAACAAATTACCAGCACCACCAGCACAACTGTACTGTTTCAGGTCATGAGGCCAGCTTATTCAGCTCAAAGTAAAGCATCAAACTGCACAGTACTGTGCTACGAGACAAATAATTAAAGGCCTGCCCTGCTCCGGTGCATTTCTGCAACAGGCTTCTGCCACCAACTTCTGTAAAAGCAGTACCCACCACCAAAGGATTGTAAAATAATTATTAAACTGACCACAGACTTTAAGCTTGCAATTTCAGGCTATGATTTTCAATTGCTTATTTCTGGTATTTTTAGAAATATGGCAAATCAAAAGTAAGTAAATAAAATAGGTATAAAACCTGCTGTTGATGCAAAGACGAGCACATGAAGAAGATAATGGGTGAGATTTATCTGCTGGATTATGGAAATCACTATTTTAATTTAGTTTTACTACAAGGGAAAAAGCTTTAGAAAACTTTACCCTCTATCAACAGCCACACACAATTCATAGGCTTGTCTCTCTACAGACTGATAATGCAGAACGTATTAATGTGATTGCCAACTGGACAGTCAAAGGATGCAAGAGAAGCAAGGTTTTTAGGAAAAGCCATCTGTTTAATCGTAAGATGCGGTGTAAATAGTTACTACTTACTCCTAGAAACCATGACAGTGTATAATTTCTGGGTGAAATAAGACAATTTCTTATTTTTAATCCTTAGTGACAAGAAATACAAAAACCGGTCACTGATATAAATGGCATACATAAAGGTCAGCTTGGCTTTGGGGAATAGGGGTCCAGTCAAGCAAAGCATTGGAACATATGCCTAATTCTAAGTATAATTGACTAAAGTGGCTAAAATTGAGCACCTGCTTAAGTGCTTTCATGGCTTCATGCCTAATGAAATATTAATCACAAGTGGCAGAGAGCCATTATACCAAGAAGGTCTTATTTATACTGAATTGAATTGAATTATATAATAATTAAGGTATATATAATCACCCATAGTAGTAAGTCTGTCAGTGTCCTCATCTGCATCAGCACATTTCAAGAGTGCTACACCTCCAGTGAAATATGTCTGTTTCTAATTAACCTTGCTAGTGATTTCATTTTGTAAAGAAACTTGCAAAGTGCCTGCACTAGTGACAGTGACCACCACATTCTCCTGAGACTAATCCCATCGCCTTCACTCACAGTGCTGGGGACAATGCAGGGTTGCAGAATCAGCAGTATATTAACAAATCAAAAATAGGAATAACTTAAAAAACTCAAAATGATAGAAATAGTCGTTATGTTGTCCACAGGACTGGTAGTAAACATACACTACACGAGTTCTTTACCCTCCTTTCTACTGCTTGATGAAATTCAAGGACCATAGCAATGGTTTTCAAGCAAATTCATATTGGTTCTCCAAGAGCATGGAAATGATTTGTTAAACTGAAAATTGCCTCACTAGACTTCTTTAAAATCTGGTCTTCCCCTTACTCTACTTAAAAGATGGAGGATGCAAGCATTTTTTCTATTTATTTTGAGCCTTCTCAAAATCCAATTTATCCACAGGATGTGGATTTAGTTTTCTGAAATTTTTGAAGTTTTAGAAATTTTAAAACTACTACTAACTTTTCTATAAGGTCAAGGATTTGCCTGTGCAGTCTTTCAATTGGTATATAAGACAAAGTCAGCGTGTTAACTGCTTCATTAAATGGAGGTGAATTGTTCCACTGATGAATAATAGCAAAACCAGAATTACATTTTTATCACAATATCAGTTTCACAAGATAAGGATAAATTGATATTCTACTCTTTGTTTTTAAAGTTCGGAAATATAATTGTTATGCAAATTTGAAATAAATCAATTTCCCTACATTTCCTACAGACAACTCAAATATAAAAAAAAATAATCACAAAACCAAACAGGTCAGAATAGAAGGTGGACTCAAATATTTTTTTTTAATTCTTTTTGACTCAGCATTACGGCAATTACTGCTCCTATAGCATCAGATTAAAATGGGGCTGATTGCACTGGGCTCTTAGTTTATCAGATCTCAATTTGAGGGGTCTGATGTTTTCCACGAGATATTAATATATCAAAAAATATTTTTTAATTAGGTCTGAGCATCTTGCAAATAAAATATTGCACTACAATCATACTGAACCAAATTAATATTTGTCAAATGCCGTTTGGCATTTCCTACCAAATGGGGACAGTTTTGCTCCATATGATTTTAGATGTGTGTAAACACAGTCTGCCAAAGTGAGGAGAACTTGTACGTGTGTTGTATTTTGAATAATCTACTCATACATCTCATTCTGGCAGAGCATTTTAGTTTAAAAAGATGAGACTTTGGACAATGTAACCTTCTTAAAATAAGCTTGCACCGTACTGCAAAAAAACAAACTCTTGCCTAAGGATAATTGTTGATGTTACTGTTTTCAAGTGTTGATCTCTTTAGAAAAGGTAGCAATTCAGAACTAGTACCTGCTTTTAATCACATTCCCACAGTAAACAACATCTTAGGGCAGAAGTGGCTGCATTTACATAATGTGACACAGGTGCCCTGGGCTCTTCGCACAATAAATCCACCCTGTGCAGACAGTGATGTGGAGCTGATGAACCAGCTGTCAAGCACTGTCCAGCCAGACTCAACTATGATGCTGGGGGTGGACTGGGTATGGTGGGACCAGGTGCAGAATACCAATGTGCAGGGCACCGCCTGACCATTGAATGGAAAATTTCCAGTTGGACTCAACAGTGATTCGTAACAGATGAGGCAAATCCAAGAAACACCTGTTAGCTTTGGGAAGAGGAAAAAAATTGGCACCATGATTCTTCACCAAATGAGTCATCAGAATATAAAGGAAGAAACAGCATTAAAGGAAAAGAATGAATTTTACTTTCAGATCTGCAAGCTACATAAGAATATTTAATATTTGTCACATTCTTTCTAGTGGGACAGTGACTCATTCAGATCAGGATTCTTTCATAATTCAACTTCAAGTAAATTGCAAAAGAAGCTCTCAAATGAAGAACATGTTAAAGATGAGTTTAAAGAAGACAATGCTCTAAAGGAGTACTCAGCTGTACATGCTCCTTCAATGTCAGCCTCTGTATAAATATAACTTATAATGAGGTGTTACCAGTCTGGTTTTGGCAACTGTAAGCAAGAACACCTTGGAGTTTAAAGGCAACTCTTCCAGACATAGAAGTGAATTTCTGCAACAGAGACTACAAAGCCAGCAAATGACCCCTGGCCAAGTAGGACAGTCACTGATGGTGACAGTCACTGTGTTGGAGAGTGGGTGTGCAGCCTGGGGACAGCAAGCATGGGAGCAAGGTCTGCAGTGGAAATGGTCCTTGGGGCAGCTATTTGAATGCTACAATCTGCAAAGATGAAGTACAAGAAGTCTGCAAGGTGTTTTCATTCAGTATGTTTTCTTTATCTTGTTTATAATCATGACATTTCAAACTCAGGGAAGGCTTTTAAGTCAAAGCATTTAGTGAATCTTATTTCTAACTCCTCTAAAAATTTGTACCATAGTGCAAAACCTTATTAAAAACATAATCTTAAAAATCTACAGTAAAGCAGTAGAATTTGTTTTAATTTCCAACATGCAAGCTGTTTGTTACTCTAAAATAAAATACTTACTTTACAAATGGTGATAGCATTCAGACTTTGTGTTACTCAAGAAGTAACACAAAGTTTAGACATCCAGCTGTGGGGGAAAAAGAAGCTACTGACCTACCTTAAACGCTACCTGTCATGTTTCAGAGCTTTCAAGCATCATCCAGAATGAAAGAGGTCATAAATAAATGGTCTGGGAAACAGTTAAGATTGCTGCAAAATCAATTGAGCACGAATGAGCAACCCTTTGCGATGCCTGACATTCAGAGATGAAATTCCTGCTTTGATTCAAAATAATGATCAGCAACCGAAAAAGTCTTCTCACACAAGTGGGTTAATGAAGACCATTAATGGAGGAGTCAAAATACCTTGGGCTGGTTTTGGCAGGGATCCTGAAAAGGTTAATGAACGAAATTGAAATGGAAATCTAACCAACCATATGTCTGCTACATTTCCACAACATCTGTGTTCATAGCAAACAAGTCCCTGCATGCACTGGTTAGAGAGCTTTCGAGAACCTAGTTCAGAAAATATTATTATTAGCAAAGGGGAAAATAGGCTTAATAATAATGTCATGTAGGTCATCAAATTGCCTTGGTCTCTAGAATATTGGCAGAGATCCCTGACAAGAAAAGCTAACATGGATTATTTTAGGAACTCAATGAACTGTGGACAACTTATGTCTGTAGAAATTACGTTATTACAGGATTTAAAATATTAGCGCCTCAGAAAAACTCAATACACTAAAACACTGGATGGGCAACACAGCATGGACAGTGATTCAGTACCACTAACGCTGCCTCCATACAGTTCCCTTCACACCACATCTCAACCAAGTTGGAAAATTAATCTGGTTCTTAAAGGTGAATTATATTTATTTATCACGCATTTCTTTAGGAATACTGTGATAACAACTGTATACGATAGCAACAATCAGGTTGCTCTGAATTAATTTTCCCCTGATGTTACAACTTCTATTCTTTGGCTCAGTTGGGGTAAAATGAGTAGACAACTATATGCGTTTTCACATCACTTCATCACAGCGCAATCTCCTTCAAAAGGAAATTAAACAGTCATATTTACCTAAGTGAAATGAACAATTATTGAAGGGTTACTCCCTCCCTCAGTCATTTTCTTCCTCCCTGTGTCAGCTTTGGCTTGCTGGTGCTGTTTGCCTGAGGTTTTATACACTTCATCTCCCTGTCACTGGTTTCAGCAGGAGCTGTGGTCCCGCATTCCCTTTATACTTTTCGCGCCATCCAATGCAAATACAGATGGTTTCCATTATCCATAGAAATGTCTCATCCTTTTCTGAACCCCACTAAGCTCTTGGCTTCACTGAACTCTTCTGGGAATTAATTCCACAGGTTAATTATGCATTTGTGTAAATACTTATTTTCTTTAATGGTTTTAATTTTGCTGCCTTTTGGTTTCATTATAAGTCCCCTGGTTCTTGTATTATAAGAAAAGATAAGTGAAAATGCCAGATTTACTTTCTGTATGTGCAATTCATTATTTGTATATCTCCATCGTGTGCCCTCTTTATGTCCCCTCTCTGCACCAAACCGTCCCAGAGTTTTAATTCTTTCTTCACACAGAAGCCATTCAAGCCATTTGCCATAATTAAAGCAATTAATTTCAAGAAAAATCCAGATTGCTACACAGAGAATTCAAAAAGAAATGAGGAATAAGTTGAAAGAATGACTAAGCTTCCTCCATCTACTGGGACTATTTGCAAGCCTTACACTGCACACATTTCCAGACAGAAACCTGCTGCTCTTAGGCTATCTGGCTAATAATATTTAAGTGTTTTAATAATCCAGTAAAGTGAAATGAATGTGTTTAATTTATTAAGAGTTGTTTCTTCAGCAGCTTTGCTGGATTTAAATTCATGATTACAAGAATTTAAATTCATGCAGACAACGAGCACTTGTATTTTTTCCTAAACTTATGAAGCTGCTTTTCTTGTGAAGAGTAAGTTGAAAAGAAGAAAACTGAACATAAAAGTGTTCTTTATCTCCAGTAATTTTTGAGGCACATATAGCATTAAAAGACATAATTACTTATACTGAGATAAAGACTTTAACATTTCAGCAGAGATAGCCTTTCCAAGAAATAGATATTTTTTGATATATATATTTGGCTTATAGTAAGATGGTATGGATAGCAAATCTCCTTTTAGGAGAGAATTAACAAGAAAGAAAATTTTCAGGTTTTGTGGTTTGTTGGGATGAGTTCATTACTAGATTGTAAATAACTAAGGTCAGATATAGATTACACGAGAGTCAGTTCATCCTCTTCTTCTCTCAAAAACAAAAGTCCAGGAACAAACTGAAATATCTGCAGTATTTCACACCAAATGTCCTCAGCGCATTTGTTGATACATGTATGTTGTTGTGATGCTGGATTCGTCCCAGTCAAGTCAGTAAGGCTATCACTCAATCTACTCACAAAGTTGAAGCTACAATGGTTCACAGCGAGCATTTAGTTACGTGCCCGTTACATTAACCAAAAGAGTCACTGCAGCATTGTACAGTCCATACGCCTCAACCTGCACAAACTGAGGATGATGTTTGTCTTCACATGAAATAAATGCTAGGTTTTTAATAAGAAAATCTTTGGTGTTTCAGGGATTTTCCATAAAGTATGGACCTTCTTGAAAGTCTACTCATGTATGGCTTTTTCTTTTGATCGCAGAAGCAGCAAGGCTATCACGTGAGTTGGTTGTCAAACTCTTTCAGCAAGAAACCCTCCTGGCAGGGAGGCAATCTTCAGTCCTTTTCTTGCTTCAAATATGTCTCCCTTCCTCTTTCTGTGTTCTTAAGAACAGACTCGTATTTCTGAAGTTACATTCATGAAATTTTGGGTTTAAACTGTATGGCATAGCATTTAGCAAGGTTAGTGAAAACAAACACTAGTGTTTTACCAGGGAGAGCACCAGAAAGGTGAGAGAACGTACATCCCTGCATATGGAAGGAGGCAGACCACCAGAACACATCTGATTTCTATCTCACTTAATTCAGTAAGTAAATAGCCCCAAAAGAAAACAACAGAAAACCCTTTGCTGATCTTACTTGATAAATATAATCAGCAAAGTCTAAAGTCATGATACAAAGAGTTCCACTCTAGTTAATTAGTCTGGCAGCCAGGGGAAATCCCCAGAAGAATGCTTTGATACCTTCCTTTTATTACACTGAAAGAAAAGCAAGAAGTTATTCTGTAAACCACATCTAAAGGACAAGTAATACATGTTTATCAGGCTCAGAGCCACCTACCACTGTGCAGTACCCTGATGATTCATTTTATTAAGCTAAACTCTTAACCAAAGCTCTGTGGAGGGGTTGGATGTACTCTTCAAGTTCATGAGAAGTCCTGAAGCTTCTAAACAAAGATCTGTTTCAACTGAACAATGTATTTATTTGTCTTACTTTGTAACTTATTTTGACAAAACAGAAAAGTATTTGTTTTACCCTATAGTTATCTAAACTAGAGTGAATTAAATATCCTTTTACCTGTGTCTGAAAATAATTAATTACTCTACATGAACATAAGAGAAAGAAAACTTTCTTGCTGGAAGGGCAACAAAACTACACACTACACAGCCAAGCATCCTTTTGAAATGTTTAACATATAACAAGATGTATGACTGTACTCTGCAATTCACTTACTTTATACCCAGCTACACAAGCAGCAGTGGCACTAAACCATCCCTGGAGAGATCCATCACTTTTGGTGGGCAACAAACAACACTTCAGGATGTTCAAAGAGGGTGTGAAACAGTTATAACTGCATTCTTTTTTCAAAGTACCTATCATTTTAATGAGCATTCTTTAAAAGACACAATTGTGGTAAAGAAGAGGAAAAAAACAATAGACTCCAAAAGCAAATCTGCATAATTTTTGTTATCTAAGGCCTCTGTCACTGAAGTCAGACAAGAAATGAAGAATCCGTATTTTATAAAAAGGATCTGATTTAATTGCATGCAGAAATAATGTGTTCCTTTTCCCTTTGTCCTGTCTGGTTTTGTGTAGAATGCAGGATAATTGAATGAAAGATTTTACCTGATAGAGGAATAATTATGTACCGTGTCTGCACTTTGTCCTTTCAGGTCAAGCTGTATACCAGCCATGGAAGCGGTTTCTTCCACTGTCACACAGGGTAGGACTAAGAACACCAGTCTGCAACAGGCAACCAGCCTGAAGTACCCCACGGGGAGGTCAGCACTTCGTCTTGCACTTTGCTAAACAGCCAACCTTTCTACCGTATGTTATGATGACAATAGTTGTTTAGGTGTCCAGCCGCTCAATCCAAGCTATAATAACCTTCTGGACAAGATGTTTAATACCATTGCTCTTGCCAAAAATTTAATTGCATCCATTGATGCATCAGAAACAAAAGTGTTACCTAATGAATTTTCCCTTAACAGTGGCTTCATCTTTCCTTCTTCGCTAATTTCTCAATGTTGTTGGACCACAGATCCTACTGCCTGCTATATCAGCACCTGACTTTTCATCCACCAACACCTCAACCATTCTTTTTGAGTACTGGAGCTCCTAATCTAGGCAGTAATAAAGCTCTCCCGGTTGGTTTCTGATTTTTTTGGGTGATGATTATTAATTGTTTAAGATGGTTCACACAAAAAGACGGACACCAGCCCAAGTTTCTGACTAACTGAAGGAAACCAACTACAACTGAGCAGCAGAGATCTACGTGAGGACAGCTATATGCTTTCTTGGAAAATTAAAAACCAATGAAGTGTAAAAAGTCTGATGGCAGCTGGGAACTGATAAACATTTGGGCAACTGCCCATATTTAACAACATCACTGTACCTAAAGTCAGAAATACAGTTAACTGTCTCCTTAAATCAAATCTTTGTTTTCTCTAATAAGTCGAGTACCAGTATAAAGTGCTGGCCTAATTGCTCTCATGAATATAACTCTAAAGTCTTGATTCAACCAAATATATTTTTCTAGTATTGTTGCACTGTGCATTCTGGTTTGACACTAAAATGAGATGTAAATCTGTTTGTGAGCCAACTGGCCTGGCTCTCTTGAGAAAGACTCCATAGTTTGTCATTACTGAGGAAGGTAAGAAAACTGATTTAAGATACAAACCTGAGATTTCTAAGGAACATAGATGGGTTTGGAAGGAAATCAAATAGCAGATGATGTACTTCATCATGAAGATTTTGAGAACACTGTTGTTTGTGTGTGGTTATCTGAATCATGTTGACCATTTGAGCTGTGAGATTAACTTCCAGCTTATGTTTTGGGAGGTCAGACAAGAAGTAGCCAAGAACCTGAACCTTCCCTGAACCCTGAATACTAACAGCATTGGTATGACATTTAAATAGATGAAATAAGTCTCTGCTGTAAGCAAGAATTTTCCATTTATCCAGCATATGCTGTCATAATTCTGAAGTGTCAATGTTTGATCTGGATCATTCTCCACCTGCTGACAGTCAGGCAATTCCCTGTGCAGCACTCTGTATACGGGCACACGCTTGGGACAGTCTATTTGCCACGTACTTTAATAAGGTAAAAAACCAGGAGGCCAACTGTGTGTAAATCAATGCAATAGCCCCACAACAAACCTTAAAACATTGTTATTTCTACCTTCACTGACAGTGGTGTCAGGCCCCTAACCTGACTTTTAAGAACACTATTTTGGAGTAGGAAAGTCTATGGAATCATACTTGTAATCCATAAGTTTTACACTGCTAATTAAATTGATATCTCTTCCCTGTCTGTCCCACCCTACCGGCTCTAATACAAAACTCCATTATTTATATTTATGCTTTAAAAAATAAAATAAAGATGTTATTAGTAGTACTAGACAGTTTATGTAGTGCTTGAGGAGTTTCTTTAACAGTTCCACCTTTAAGAAGTCTTCAGCAGCACAAGTCTACCTCTAATTCCCAATGACAGCTATTTTTGTTTTCCAGCATAATGCTGTTTTCTTTAAATATCAGAGTAATTTCTGGGCTCAGGAAAATGTCATTAAGGGCTGCCCTTTCCTATTCACCTCTCTCTCCGATGAGATCAGAATGTGCACAGGCAAAGCCCTTGCTGTTCCTGACCACAAATCAATATTTACTGCAGCAGAGCAGGGAAGGAAAGGAAGAACAGAGGATGAAACAAGGGACTGGAACACAGAAGACAATAAAAGCTCTGTTTCTAATGGCAGTTCTCCTCCTTCATCCCTATTCTTTTAGGTGCTGTTTGTTAAGAGCAAGTGAAAGACAACTACTAATGTCTTAGTTCTGTTGCCATAACTTCAGCAAACTAAACATTGCTATTTGCTATTCAGTTCACCTATACAATTGGTCCCTTTGCTTTTCTACAATTCAGAGCATGGGCTTGCAAGGATCTCAAACAACATTTCAGAAACACAGTAGAAAAAGCATTTCTATGATTGCTTTTGTAACTGTTTTACACTCCTTTACTGTTAGATCCCAGCTATAATTAAAGAGGGGAAAAATACAGTGAGAGTATCAACAATGACTCTTGAGTTCCAAAAATCAACATTTCAAGTCAAAGGCTGGAACTCATCTATCCTTCCTTGGAAGATGATACGTTAAACTACATCCACTGCTCGAGATTCTGAGTTAAGTGGTGTACTCAGTGGAACTATGTCAGTGTCGTAGAGCTGAAGTCTTAGTCTACAAAAACAGACCTAAATGAAGCCCAAAGGCCTTGGATCTGCCACTCACACCAGCAACTAGGAGAGACGATGGTGTGAATATGGATGTGGTCTGTATCTGGTTAATGGAAGCACTGACGATAACAACCCTAACTATCACCACTACCTATCACCCTACCCTATCTCAACAGAAGCACTTAAAATAAGGATGAAGTTTTATGTATTCTGAATGCATATCCCACTGGCTGCGAGCAAGGATTACACAATTGAATCTTCTTGGAACCATAGTTGCAATGTCTTCTGAACATTCTTGTTATTCCTTCCTAGCACCCTTTCTTTGCGTCCTAATGGAAAATAAATGGGATTCATCCCACAAATTTATGATCCACAGATGATTTCAAGCCATGAAATTTCATTGCTATTCTGTACAAATGTATCACTGAAGTCTAGACACTGCAACTTTTGTGAACTTTCTCCATTTTATTTATTTTGCTAAACCTTTACCATGCTACTTGACTCACCATACTCTCACAAACAGTTCAACATATTAATCCTGAAAGAGCAAAGCTTATTTTCTACATATGTTCTCAGTTTAAAAGAGAGCTCAATCTATTAACTGTAAGATAAATTTGTAACTGAATGCTTCAGTAATTTTCTATTCATTCTATTTTTCTTTTAGGCCACTTACTTTTTTTTTTTTTTAAATAATTAACCTTTTAAACCTTTTAGTCTTTCTTCTGTATTCTGACTAATGGAAATCCCCAAATTCACTACTTATATACTGCATTTATTTAAATTGCTGGTTACCTATTTTGCATTTCTCAAACCAATTATTCAAATGACTTCTAAAGTCCCCTTATCTTCCACTATCGTTCTAGGATTAGCCTTATTGTCAACATTATCAGTAATAATTAATCATTCCTTCAAAAAGTACCCTTGAACCCAGAAAAACCAGTACACTAGGAACCACTGTAAACCAGTTTTTAATATCCCTTTTTTTCACGTCCAGTTCTTTAAGATACCGTTATCATCTCTGTTTTGTCCTTTAACAAATTGCAATCACCTGAATATTAGAATATCATGTCAAAAGCTTAGCAGGAGAAAGTGATAAAATTTTGCCTAACACTGACTGATTCTGCCACTAATAGATGCCTTTTACATGCTTCATTGATGATCTTGACCGTGATTTTTACCCTGATATATTCCGAAATGCAGCATCACAAATGAGTATCCCTATTAGGTGAGGCCCAGCACAGCTAAACCACTGAACCAATTTCACTGGTTCAGTCCTTCTGCTACAGACTCTTTTCTCATTTCAGAGTCTAACTCACTGTTTCTGAGTTTTTCCTCACCAAATAATGCAACCTCAGATGCTTGTACACACACACACACACACAATGTGATGCAGGTGGAGAAGCATGCTATTACCACACATCTTGTATTTACCTTTCAGTGGTTCCCAGACAGAACCTTACATTTCAGTTTACAGCCTCCACTTTCATCTTTTTCATTTTTTACATAAAAGCACAGGCTCTGGGATCTCAGCAATTTTATGTTCTTTCCGCACCCACAAGTCTGATTTCTGACACTGGCAAGCTTAACTTGTGTGCACTAGTCAGCACTCATAAGGCAAAGTACCTTAATTCAAAATGAAGAAAATAACTGCAAATGAATCCTAAAGTAGGAAACAATTTATAAGGATGCCTCAAGTATAAAGTGGTAACTCATTTTCTGCATGAGGTAATTAGCCTGTCTAAAATATTTCATCCCTACCCACAGAATATAATTTTTCTTGGCCTTTCTAGTGACTACCATGTCAGCACTGTAATTTAATGCAGTTTCAAATCTTTTGTGACCCAGGCCTCCAGAACCAAGTTGAATAGCTCCTGTGTCTGCTTCATATGATTCAAAAGTCTTGCTAACCTTAGAGTTTCAAAATTGAAGATTTACCTTAATTATCCCCTTTTTCCTTAAATTTGCAGAATAACTTTAATAAAAACACCCTTCACATTAGCCAGTAAGTCAGTTCTGTGCTGTACATAAAAGCATATGTACATTTATAAGATTAGGAAAACAGTTTCTGTCTGCTCCCAATTTCATTGCACCTGTCATAGTTGCATCCTAGTTCCCACCTTTGCACATAAGCAGAGAGACATGAAACACTTCTGTGCATTTTCCTTCTCTGGCAGATAAACAAACAGAACACACACATTAAATTTAATGAGGACCTCAAGGTTTTTCTATAAAAGAACTCTCAAGAATGTTTAACAGCTGAGATAAACACTCAATTAAGGTAAGAAGGTTGTAAGAATTGAGATTTCTTAAATACTGTCCCTGTGGATATCGCATTGATCATTAAAAAATGGTACCCACTGAAAACAGAGGACACAAACAACTGACAGTACAGATGGTGGGGAGAAAGATGTGAGTGAAGTGAAAGATTTGTGTAGGGACACTGAGGACAAGCCAGGCCTTCTCTGCAGGCACACGAGGCAAAGCAGGCATTTCTTTGAGGATGTCTAGCCTCTGTTTCTCCAACCACAGACCCCTCTTGAGCTTGAGGAGCCACTTCCCTCCAAGCACAGCAAATGAGAAGGGTCTCTTTGGCATATAGTGAGGGAGAAAGACTGGCAGCTGAAGATTCCTCAATAGAAAAAAGGGAGTTATAAGCTATTTTTAAACTTAATCTCCACAGAACTTAAGAGCAGCTTCTTTGCTGTAATTGATTATTGCTGCAAAATCTACCCATGTTTCTGGCATTAATACAGTGGATACACTAAGAAAATCTAACACTCAGGTCAATGCATTAATATAAAGCCATCTGATGAATCTCAAATACCACTCAATCTTCAGAGCAGATGAATATGTGGCTGTGATATTTTTATTGTATGGAACCAGCTGCACACAAGGATCACCAGGACAGAGATCACCCCCATCACTTTTCAGACCAAGGCAGTTCTTCAGCAAAACACATCAGAGGATGTTTCACTTCAAAGGCATAACCAGCCCACCCATTTTAGTGAGACTGCCACAAATAAACATTTTGGGGTTTGACTACTTACAGGTACCTTGTAATGGCCCACCTGAGAAGCCTGAAAAGAGCAAGACATTGTTCTGAAGGATGGCACAACAATCAAGTGTTTTAAGTCGACATCAGCCATGAGCACAGCAAAAAGATAACCTGTGATTTTTTTTTTAACTCCCTTAAATTATTTGGTAACATGTTGACTAACTGACATAGAAAGCAACTATGCCCATATTACACTGGTTCATATGTGTGTTGAGACAAAAATATTTTCAAGGAGCAAATGCTTATCACAGCCTGTTCAGGGCAAGTGATTTTAATGGAAGGAGAATAACTCCTAAGAAATATTCACTTAATCAGAAATTCCAGAGAGAGCCCCTTTTAACTCCATATCTTTACTTCTTTGGGTCAAGTTGCACTTTTGAGGCTGTCTGATCTCCTATACAGAGCAAACCATGCATTGTTAGGAGTTTTAAAAAGTTGAGAACATTCAGAAATGCCTCAATTTTATATGATATAAAATGATGCAAAAGTGAGGCAAAATGCCAAAGCAGAAATAGAATAAAAATAGCCAACAATTTTTTAATCTACAGAGCCTTTTACCTCCATTACCAGCTGAACCATCTGTTCTGCAGTTGTTCAGGTCTGCAAAAACAAGAGTGTATAAGCTGAAATATGTTGTGTCTTTTAAAGCTCAGACAATCTGCTAGATAAAGGAGTTTCTTTCTATATTTAAAAATAACAATAATTTTTTTTTCCTCAACAATGTAACCAAAATAAGTCTGCAAGCCAAATTTAAGATGAAGATAAAAGATCTGATGGCTGAATACAGCTTCAAAGAAAAGTCTGATCTTTCTTCACCCCCTGAGCGTGCCACAGAAGGAACCTGCTACTGACCCTGCCCTGCACATCCCACCCCTCTGCTTTAACCTACTGCTGGATCCTCCCTCCCTTGCTTTCCCTTGCTCCATGGGCACTCCTCATGGGAGAGCAAAGACAGAGCAGTGACTGCAGCACTAATCTTACATCTTGAGGGTGTTTTTGCACTTCCCCAACAGAAACTTCCTCAATAACCTTCCAAAAACCTGTTCACACGTTCCCTGCCTTGGTCTCCCCAGGCCGAGAGGATAAAGGCACTGAAGACTCAGGTGAGCACTCAGCCATAGGATGGATGACAACCATAAAAGTACCATAGAAAAAGTACCCAGAAGAGAATCACCCTCAAAATAATCCTTTTTTTACTAGATCTATAGAACCACTTTACAGGCTCGGTGAAGTATCACACCCAGCCATCAGCTGGTGCAGTGTCAGGGCAATGCTGAGAGACATGCAAGATGCTACTGCTCCAGATCTAGGAACATATGTCACCTGAACATGATTAACTGCACAGATCAGTCCATGTCACCTGAGCTTTACACAGACCTACTCATGTATGCTTCTAGTGGGGTTTTAGGCCATGCACTGGGATGAGCTGCCATGGACTCCAGTGTCAGGGCAGCAACCATGCTCTGAAAAATTGCTTTACATAGTTACTGTCATGTTTGGGCTTCCAAATACCAGACCAAATCCAGCTTTCCCATCTGAAACTTCTGTTGACAGAACAGACTAGACATTCAATAATGATGCTACGACTCAGTAAACCATCACTAGGCTTGATCTACAGAGTACATCTAATAATATGTTCAAATACTATAAAACACACTTAAATATGTATTATGTTTTAAGAAATGGGCTCAGTGACCTGAAACCAAGAGATTCTGTGACATAAAATATATCTAATTTCTTTTCTTCACCTAGCATATTTGACATAGATTATAGTTTTAATAGCTTTGCTGAAGCTCTTGGGCTATGTACTTTACAGTCTCAAAAATGACGTAAATAGGACATTGTGCATGTTTGTTTCTGTTTTACAACTAAAGCCAAAGGCACATCCCTAAACCTCAGGGAAAATGGAAAAGCTCTTTGAAGCAAAAGCACAAACTAATGAAGGATGAAGTCCAACTGGTACATTGCCTTCATCTTTTACGTTAACTTCCATACTTCCTATCTATTTTCCTGTATCTTGTCATAAACAAAGGAAAAAATAATATAGCTGTCCACTCTTAACATAAACTGAGTTCTGCACCAATCTGACATGCAATCTGTCTGTCAATCCACACTGGTTTTCTTCCACTTCTTCCCTCTTTCAGCCATATACATCCCTGACCCCATGGGCAACACTTAACAACTGAAGGCACCATATTCCACTTCTGACCCATCATCACTGCAACACAAACAGTAACTTTCACTGAGTCCAATCAATTTTCAAACAGGACTTTGAAATTCTCAAAGCCAAGCTGGTAAGACAGATAAAGCACGTTCATGATATATGATTTCATTTTGTCCATTGATTATTAAGTAAGTCTGCAAAAGACAGTCACTCTCCAGTTCCTAAAATCATCTTTCTTGAGATTGCATTCAATACAAATAATATCCATTAACAATGCCTATTTTGCTTTACTTTTGGGATGATGCTCCATAACTCATTCATTATTTATGTTCTTTTAATACGTTGTAGACAGTTGCTATGAATATACTGGTTTCACCACTCTAAAATCTCTTCAAAAGAAATGCTGAAACTTTTCATTTCCCTTTAAGGGATTTTGGGTAGAATTAATAATACACATTAATAATTCAAATTTTCTTTTTGCCTGTTGGTGGATGAGCAGTTTTCACAGTGGCTGAACAGTTTTCACACAGTATTACCAATCTGCATTAATAATGCATTTTTTTTTCCTCTTTCTAGCTGGTTGATGGGCAGGTTGCTTATGAAATAATATGCTTTGATAATAGGTAGTTTTGCTTTACAGTGACTCAAAGCCAGGAGAGCCTCACCGTGTGTTGTAAATATACACTAAAGATAATATCCATCAATCTACTGTGGTTCTTATTATGATGAGAACTGAAAGTACACACCTACCGAGCACTTCTTCCAAAGCTCTTCAGTACTGTCTAAATAAATACTGGAAACTCTCACTCTCCTACTGATCAGTGGGGGGAATTTATACCCCCACCTACTGGTAAGAATACAATCTAAAATCATTTCATATTCGTGACAGAGAAAAGAAGGGAAAAATCCGTGATAGTCATTACATTGCTCTTGTTTGTTAATCTCCTGAGAGGATCTAAAGGTTATAAATAGAGCCCAAGAGGTCCCAGGGACCCAAAGGGGCCCTCCTGCAAGGAGGGGATTTACACAGAAACCAAGGGCACTCCAAGCCCTAAAACTCTTTCTTTGCAATTCTAACAACCCCTTTCCATCCTTCCTCCGCTTTGACCCTTTTTTTCTGGTTTACGAGAAATCCGGTTAAAAGTATTTCCTGTACTTAATGGTTTCCTGGCTATTTTCTGTGTGGCATTATAGGGCAGCATATTGTTATAAAAGCACGTGAAAGATTTAGCTATTGATTCTCTCTAAAGCTGGTTTATCAGATGGGAGACAGATATTCATTTCCCAGTCACCTCAGGGCCCAGAGCTCTTTTAGTACATTAAAAATTGTGATTCTGAAACTGTCCACTTAAACAAGACACCAATATATCATCCTATATTTAAAAAATACAGTAAGCTTAAATGCTGCTTGATTGCATAATCTTTACAGTTGCTGGAAATGTTCAACCTATTTGAATGCATAAATGCAGTCATTACAAAAGGACAAAACAAGAATAAACAAGAAAGCGAAGGAAATAGTTTTATCTGCCTTTGCAGTTTAACTTGAATTTATTTTTAGTTAATGATAACAGACTCAAAAAAAATCCAAGCACTGAGCAAAACCAGAAGTGTCATTTGGAACAGAGTTAAACACACTTTTGCTATCATTAATCATGGCAAAAGTGACAGAAGAAAAATGAGCTGGCTTGGTATATCTAATATATTAATTCTCCCTGCAGATTGGCTAAATGCATGAGCAAGTAAAAACAGGTAAACCTTTAGAAAAAGAGAGGAATGTCAGTATGAGGCTTTCTGTTAGTAAGAAATAGTATGATTTTTCCTCAAAGAAATCTACAAAAGTTAAAAAGTCCAAAGACTGTTTTTCAATATGGTTGAATAATTACAATTAAAAAAAAACCCCACCAAAAACGAAACAGCTGAACTGTAGGAGCTTAACACCATTTTCATAGTGGCTGAGAACACATTTTCCTCCCCCCACTTCAGTTCCTATGTTGCCTGCAAACGATTGATTCATATAACTTTGCTGGAGATCTGGATAACTATTTTCCTTACAGCTACCCCAAAGCTGTGACTTTTTCCCCCAATCTGTTTAATTTTATTACTGCTTCTAAGGTATATTTATCAAAAAACCCTTTATTTATTGCTTTATATTTTTCCAAATTTTGGTAAAATTACTGCCATTCGAGATGCTCCTTGCTTACTGGTGAAACACATGCAAGGTAAGTAGAGAAAAGGATAGGTAAAGGAATCTTTCTTTAATTCAAGGGTGATAATTTCAGATCTGAACTTAGGCTTCCACTTCATTTCCTGATCTGTTTTAGCAGTTATATTGCACATATGGAAGCCTTCCTAAAAATACCAAATGGAGACCTACTTACAAAAGTGGTGACTTTGTTGACGTGATGAAAAAACATTACTGTGCAACTTCAGGAATCCAAAAATAGTGAACTAGAATCTTTACCATCAAGTTCAAAGTTGACCCAAAGGCACAATGGAAACAAAAGCAAAACAAGGAAGTTGAATACAGTCTCAGGATTGCATTCTGTCTGCTGTAAACAGAGAAAGTTCTTACTAATCTGATCAAAGTCTCTATATACAGTTCTTTTACTATAACAGATCATCGAATGATGAGCTCCTAGCAAAATCAGGGGATGGATAATAACTTCATACAACTCACAGACCGTTCTGTCCCAAGTTATTCATGTAATCCATCTGCAGCTTGATTCTTCCTTTCCCAGCCTGTTTTTCAGACTGCAGGTTATAGAAACTATTTTACTGCTACATTAGAAGTGCTAAAAACAGGGTGGTAAAAAAAGGGGTAGAAGTGTATTACAAACCCACAAGCTATAATAACCGTAAAAATACTAAAATTGGTAAAATCATTAAAAACTTAGGGGACAGTTAGCTGAATCTTCAGATTTGCAGGTTCTGAGCTGTATTGGTGCTGTCATCTTCTGACACTGTTAAAACAACAGGCAATTTGCTGATTTATTTGGGCTGGAACCTGTTTGTTAATTCGGCATGGCAATGGC
This sequence comes from Scolopax mira, assembly GCA_004320125.1. Taxonomy (NCBI): domain Eukaryota; kingdom Metazoa; phylum Chordata; class Aves; order Charadriiformes; family Scolopacidae; genus Scolopax; species Scolopax mira. Next base: position 120,270 of record BJBW01003352.1, read on the forward strand.
AGCAATGGCTCTTGGGAAAAAGGCAGAATCAAAAGAGCTTCAGATAAAGGCAGGAGGTAAACACCACGCATCCAGGCACCACAACAGAAGCGGTGATAGCAATGTACCAAGTGAAATATTTACCAAAAATGTAGTTACACTTTCAGTTGTTAGGAAAACCAAATTAAGTCACATTGAAATTATAAACAACGATGTGAAAACATAAAGAAACTAAAGAAATGACAGCAAAAATGGAAAAGATGCACTGTGGACTCCATGCAATTCCAGTAGCACCTACATTTTACAATCCAACGCATTAAGAGAGACAGCTACTTTAAGGTTGATTTACAGCAAGCCTACAGCCCATCTGCTTTGGAAAGCCAAGACACTAAAGATAATTTCAAAATTAAACAGAAAAATAAACACTGATCAGGGACATTTTTTTCTCTTTTAACCTGATGAAATTTTTTTTGCATCCCATCTGCTATGTGGTAAAGAAAATAGAGAAAAGTAGATTAAAAGAATGTTGATTTAGTTCAAAAATGCTTTAAGCTATAAGGTCATGAATTAATAGAAGAAAAGATCAGTTTTATGAGGATTAATTTAATTACTTTTGAGTATTATTGAGTAAAACTCTGTAGCAGTGCCTCTGGTGAGAGAAAAATGTGACCTGCTACACCAGTAGCTGTACTAGGGTTTTTTGGAAACACCTACACCAGTACAGAACTACACCATTCTCAGGGATAAGTTGATAACTGCTGTGTCTCAAATACATCTCTCTGAATCATAATTTTCTTCCTGTTGGGTTGATACTGAGGGAAAACATTAATAAATCTGGTGGTAGGATTTTTTTATTTCTACAAATCATTTGATTCAGAAAATGCTAACACTATCAAGACAAAACTTTCTTCAAGAATGATAGTTCTGGCAAATTTCTCAGATTTTTTCTGTATAAAAATTTTTCAATTTGGGAATCACACCAATTATAACAACCACGAAACTGTCAAAAGTGAATGGCAATGTTCTTGGACAACTGAAGCGAAATGCTCGTATGAATTAAGGAGATCTATTTCATTTTAAGTATCAGAGGATGTTTTTCTGAGATTTCAGTCTTTCATTCTGATTTTAGAAATTGTTTGAGGTTTATTACTGACTTCTATGTCCAGGAGGTGATAATTCCAGGAAATTCAAGGAAAGCATAATGTACCAAGTCATGGAATTGCCAGAGTTGGAAGGGACCTCTAGAGATCATCTAGTCCAACTCCCCTGCAAAAGCAGGATTGCCCAGATCACATCACTCAGGACTGCATCCAGGTGGGTCTTGAAAATGTCCAGAGAAGAGGGACTCCATGACCTCCCTGGGCAGCCTGTTCCAGGGCTCTGTCACCCTCACTGTAAAGTTTTTCCTCGTATTTGAATGGAAATTCAGATGTGAGAAAGGGAGACTTGCTGCAAAGAGGTCTTTATTGTAATGCGATGGATTGGGTTCCCAGATCACAGAGATCCATCTGAACTACCATATGTGGGTTTCCAGACTAAATATATGTTCTATGTGTTGTAGTACACTAGTTAGAAAATTTGAAAAGTGAAACTGCCTTCATCTTATCAGAACTGGATCAGATTATGCATATCTTATCCTATTTTTCTTGCCTCCATTTCTATAGTGTGGTTAGTCACGTTTTTCTTTATTCCCATGTCATGGAAAGGACTGTGTCAGCTGCACAGAAGATGTACAAAATTGGTTTAAGATGTAGGATCATGACATTTGCTGTGGTTAAACTGCAAATAAGAATTGCCAGCAGCTTTTAAGGCCCCAACCTTCAATTTGACCATAGAAACTCTGTTTCATAGAGATCTCTTCTACTTCTTCTGCAATAAATTATTTACCTGAAAATGGAGACTGACATGACATAGGTAGGTAAACTTTCATATTTTCAATCAGCAGCAGAACCCCATTTATTTCTCAATATCAACTTTCTGGATAAAGTATTATGTATTAATCCCTCCAAAATAGAAAATTTGCATAATTTTGATCCATTGACCACCTCAATATTATTTTTATGACTAATGGATTACTGCAATTTAGCTCTGGACCTGACCTTTTCTGTCTGTGAGAAGGTTGCTGTGGATCCTAGATAAAGGTTCAGGTTTGTCTAGTGAAGAGCAGACATGAAAGCTGGTTTCAATAAAATTGCAGTTCTCCAGCCTTGATACCTGTTCTATACAACAAAGGCCTAATGACTATAAAAAAAAAAAAAAAGATGCAGATATAATTAATTCTCTTTTTTCTCTTATTTTACTTTCTGTGGGTCAAAATATAGTGTGAAAGCTCATTTTCGTGCTCTTCAAACTGACGAGACATCAAATATGGAAACGCCATATCACCATCTCCAAATTATGAGTCTGGCAGATCTCGGTATCAATCAGTATGTGAATATTAAGGCAGCTACTGGTTGTGTTGGAAAAGAACCAGCTTGCAAAAGGAACCCTTCACTACAACATGCTTAATAGCAAGAAAAGCTTACAAATCTTCATTCATAGTTATCAAATCACTGTAAAAATGTTGGCTGAAAAAGTCCCAAATAAATGTTAATTTAACCTTTTGGCACTTCACAAATATTTATCTTCTTTGGTATTTCATGTTTTCCCATTTATTCACTAGCTATTACACAACTTAGAAAAAAACATATATCTATATCTTTGCCAATTAAGAAATGTATCTGAAAAATTGCTCACTAGAAAAGATTTTTGCCTATGATGAGATTAGTCATGTACTAAGTTATTTATTTGCCTGTATAACCATAGGGGAACAATCATTTTATGGTCAGGCTTGCTTAAACTGAGTTTCTTTCAACTGCCAAGTATGGAGGAAAAGCACTCTGTTTTAATAAGGTCATGATGCTTGTTAAATAATTTACATATTGAAGGTTAAATTCTTATCTCTATACAGAACAAAAATTATTTTTGTCTATCCTTGAAAATTGGGAAAAGTGCAAACAAGGTTTTCAAGAATGGTAAACAAAACACATTTATGTGTACTTTTTGACACTTGTGATTGTTCTCCCATACTTCACTTTCATGCCCACTCAACACGAGGTAATGGCTGCTTTAAATTAAGTCCCACTTACCCCCTTCTATTTGTTTTTTATAGATGCATCTATACGTATAGCAATTACCTAGATAGGTAACAAAGCTGTGCCATAGCCAAAAAATTGTAATCACCTGCACAAGATAGTAAGTGTAGAGAGAGGGGACAGATGATGACAGTGTGTCCAGAATGTTTCTATTCAAAAAACACTTAAATAGAAAATTAGAAGGATCATTACACAGCCTGATACAGATTTCAAATCTAAATCCTGCAAGGATCTTCCATAAGAGCAGTCCAGCAGACATTGAGCTGGGCTGGCAAAACATCATCCTCAGACTGTGAGGGATCTCTCTCTGCCCTTCTCCTTAGCTCAGCAAAGACAGATGCTTTCTTCTCATTCTACCATTATTTCCTTGTATAACTATTTATACTGAAGCTTGTAGTAAGGAAAATGTGGGAAACAGATTGTAATGATTTCACAAGTCACCTGGTAGGCAGACTTTCACACACAGAAAGATAACATAAGAATATGAGCCATCAATATCTTCCATTTACAGTGCATTTATGGATAACTTGTAAAATAGGATTTTGGACTTTTGACTGTTCAAAATATTTTCCTCCTAAGGACCATTATTGACTAATATATCAAGGAATTCAGCTCCCTTAATGATGCATCAGTGCAATACATCATTACAAATGCACTACCAACCTGATGATATATTACTCAATAAACATAGTAGCAGCTGGAAAGAACTTCCACTGAATCAGTTTAACCCCGTTTGTTTTACTTACAAAATTAAGAACAAGAAGGAAGTGATGTTAACAGACAGGCCAAGAAAGCAAGTTCACCCACAAAAAGTTAATTGTCTTAACAGAAATTGGAACTGTGATATCTTAGTTTGGAAAGACAAATGATATTTTTCAACTTTCCAACAGTTTGTTTAAAAAATAAAAATAAAAAAAACACTGCATCATAATTCCATATCATTCTTCTTTCTGATTTATTATCACACTATCTGTTTAGAATCTTAACCAGAGCTGCAAGTGATAAGCAAGCTCCACGCTTGCCACTGCCATTTGCAGCTTTCATTCCAGACATGGCCCATTTGCCCGGTTGGTGATTCTGAGAACACATGGATTTACTAACCCTAAGTCACAGAATCACAGAATGGTTTGGGTTGCAGGGGACCTTAAAGATCATCTAGTTCCAACCCCCCCTCCCATGGGGAGGGACACCTCCCACCAGACCAGGTTGCTCAAAGCCCCATCCAGCCTGGCCTTGAACCCCTCCAGGGATGGGACAGCCACAGCTTCTCTGGGCAACCTGGGCCAGTGTCTCACCTCCATCACAATCAAGAATTTCTTCCTAATATCTAATCCAAATTCCCCTATTACAGTTTAAAACCTTTCCCCCTCATCCTATCACTCCACTCCCTGATAAAGAGTTCCTCACCATCTTTCCTGTAGCCCCTTTAGGTACTGGAAACGGTTTTAAGGTCTCCCTAGAGCCTTCTCTTCTCCAGGTTGAACAATCCCAACACTCTCAGCCTGTCCTCACAGCAGAGGGGCCACAGCCTCAAGTCACATCCCTTCAGTGCAGCTCCTTAGCTCAGCACCACCAACAGCCCCCCTAATGTCCTCTTCTCCTGGCAAACCACATTGCCTACTGAAGAAGACAAAGGGGAAAACACAACAAAAGCTTTTTTTTATTTATTTTTAAATTAGACATTCATTTTTCCTTGCAAGAAAGATTTGATTAGTTTTGTTTAAAGACTTTGCACCACTGCTGTGTTGAGAGAAGCAGCATGTTCCTCAAGCAGCTCCTACTGCTCTACCAGCCTGATGCTGCCTATTCATTTATCTCTATTTCCTTTGCCAGGCCCAAGGTCTTGTAACAGTTTATTAACTCTTTTGATGCTCATCTCAGCCTAGGAAAGATTAAACCACCAATTTCATCTGATGAGAGCACGGCAAGATCTCTCTATTCACTTGTCCTGTTCTGCACTCATCTCTCCACTGTACTTGGGTTTTCTGTTTAAGTTCTCCCTATCTACATTCACCATAATGGCATTATCTGATTTAACGCCAAGAAGTCAGGAAATGCAATATAAATAGAAACTATACCATATTTTCACATATTGATCAGTTGTTGTGTTAGTTTCAAAGACAGGTTTAAATAACTGAAATTAATGTTTAAATTTAAAGCAACATGGGTCTGCCTAGATGTTTCACCACATTTTGCACTTGGAAGAAAGGCTTTTCCACAGCCACTCGCTGTTAGATTGGATACCGCTTGGATTATAGAGTATCTCTGAAACAAGAAGTTGGTTACACACTTTGCAAAGAAGATAGAAAGCAAAGGAATAAAAAAAGCTGCTATATCAAAAAAGAGGATTGTGATCCAGGCAGGTGAGGAGTTGGGAAAGGCCACTGAAATTTTCCAAGGAGAAATGTAGCATATACCTGGACGAAGCAAAAAATGGGAGCAGCCATCAACAGGAATGGAGAGGATGGATAAATTGGACAGACCGTGAATGTCACTGTGAAACACCTTTAGTCTGAAGTGATGATCAGCTATATAAAAACAGAGGCAGCTGAAGTTGCAAACCATGCACTGAAAAAAAAGGATATAAAGATATATAAGACTTGAGGATTTAGAAAGACTTCTTATTGAGGCACCTAATAGGTAGAAGAGCTTCTGGTGGCAAAGGAGAAACAAAAGGTTAGGCGGCATTACAACAGCTCTTTTCAAGCAGATTGTTTTGATGTGATCCAGACCTGACTACATGGGATGATGTTTATAGAAAAATCCATTTGTAACAGAAATAGCTTCATGGTTGAATGAATGAAAAGGTATTTTCTGTACTTAAATGAAACTGGGATGTAGTACAAAGTAAAAGGGAAACTGAGTTCTGCACATGCCTTTAAAATAGAAAAGAAATAAAAAAAGCACAAGGGGCAACAAACGCTGCCTATAAGAACCTTTTTGATTTTTGGATTTTCATTTTGTTTACTGCTGTGGAAAATTATCCTGTGCCAAATTCTATACCAGCGGTATCCACGAATCAGAACTGTAGGCTTATTGGAAACTGTCAAGTGCAGCACAGAAAACTTGGATTTCATTCAAAAAGCAATCTAATCATGGAGTTCAGTTAAAAGGCCAAAAACATGAGATCAAAAGACAGGTGTATCCAACAATGTACATAAATTAACTGTATGTCTTAATTGAAAAAAAAGACCTGGAACTTTATTCTGGAGCTAGAGTCAGAGCAGGCCAGAAATACTCCACAGAATATCCACCCCACGCAGAAAACCAAAGGAAAAAAACCAAAACCACAAACCACAAAGTCAGCTAAGATGTACCTCAAGCCATGCCATGAAGACATCAGCTGACATGTGTCCCTGTATGCTGCTAAACCAACACTTGTTCAGAAGCCTATGCCACAACCTGAGATTGAAGACAGCACAAGTAGTGACTGTGAGAATGTCATGGAGAGGAAAAAAAGCTGCAGCAGAAGCCTGGTGTCATCATACATGTTCTGTGGTTCTGCTCACTTGTTCCACCACCTGTTGCGAGCAAACAGCACCAAGAACAGTCAGAGCAAGACAGAAATGCTGGCCTCACAGTCCTGAAGCAAGAGCAAAGTCTCAGGGCTTTATTTTGGATGCTGAAAAAAGGTTTGTCTACAAGCATCTCATATCACACAAAATCCAAAGAGGCAACTAAATCCTAAGAGAGTCCACACTGCTCTTCCCTTACCCTACATTGCCTTTTTGTCTTTCCCTCCCACTTTCCAGTACTCCCAACACTGCTGATCATTGCTAACACTCCAGAAAGGATTGCTGAATTGCTCAGGAAAAGACATTGATCTGCTGTAATTTATATGGATTAGCGTTCTTCCAATTTTTTAAAAAGACGTATCAGGCTTACTAATTGGAACAGCATATTTACCAAGTCAATTCCAAGGCAATTGCAAGTGCTTCATGATTTCGGTTCAAGAAGCATGTGTTGGTATTTAGCAAGACTATTTTCCTATCAATGAAGAACAGTAATTCTGTGGAGTATTTTGAACCGCAATTTATTCAAATCACTGCAAGTATTTATTAAATAAAGACTTCATAATCTGATAGAATGAGGAAATGGAGGTTCGCGGCATAAAAATTAAGCATATAAAGTAGAGAAATAAAATAGGGGTTAATCTTCATTTCTTTGATCATTTCTAGTGATAGCACACTTGAATGTTAATTCTTCATCTTTCTCAAATACTGGTAGATTCTAGATTATTTACAAAAAACCCTGTGGCCTTTCTATTATTGAAACGGACTGATTTACAGAGATCTCTTCTAAAAGCCAAAGTAATTGGTAGATACCTACTACTCAAGCGTAAGTCATTTTCACTCCATGCAGTAGACAACAGTAAATGGAACAAGTTAATAGTGTTCATCAGGTGTAGATGAAATTTTTTTTTTTGAGGATATGAGAACTCATAAATGCTGCTAACAGAGTATTTTCAGAGGATTTGCAGAAGCAAACAAGCAGTTTATAAATATGTTTGTCTGATAAATCACAGAGACTGTAGGGGAGCTGCTATCCTAGCCTCAGTACATGGAAACTTTGATGCAAAAATAAATGCTCTACCTGAGCACCAGAAAAATCATATTTTGCCCAGGCTAAAAATGTTTTTCAACATTTGAGGTATAACCATATCATATTTTAACCATGTTAACTTAAACATCCCTATTTCTATATCTAAAAAGTAACCTGACTCAGGGGCAGTGTTATAACATGGTACCATCAACACTAGTAGACTAAATCCCATTATCTGTTTCAAGTGATGACAGTGCTCTAACTGGATTTTTCACTACAGAACTACTTTAGAAGAACCTCTAATGTTAAGAGAAAAACTGGTATTGAAAGAGAAAATATTTGTGTGAACACAAATATAGAACCACTTTACTTGATGAATGGCACAGATATACTGGTGGGGAAAAAAATACTTTCTCTACATCACTTAACTAGTTTATTATTCAAAAGGAAAAAAATGTGGTGGGCCATCAGATGAGTCTTATTCATACTTTTTTAAAAACCTGTATAGGCTATGCAATTATAAAACAGAAAAAAATATCCATGGATAAATTAAAATATTCTTATATTTAGACAGAGGCCAGAGGTACTGGCAAAAAGCAAAATGTTAAGACAGAAAATAAGTGTCTAAAGGAAAGCTGCTGGCTCAGCATGTTGGAATTATCTAGTATACAAACGAGGCAGAGAAGTGTTCAGTTTCCAGAATGACTACTGTTAACGATAACACAAAAATAGGAAAATACCACAGAACCACCAGATACACAGTGATTGAGGGAATTTGGTTTAAGGGTGGATATAGACAGCCCAGTGCTGGCAAAAGCAAAGCAATAATTTAGATTTACCAAAAATAAACATGGAAGTCATTGCTGAATACAGAAATCATACGGGAGATCTTGTGATGATTGCAAATAATGAAACCATCTGTCCAGTACAAGAAGCACTACACTGGGCAAACACGGGAATGAAGCATAAATCGTGGAAAGGCACCCTGGCAATGGCAAAGATGCTACTGAAAGCTCATCTGGAAAATTATGCACGATTCTGATTACCACACAAAGTCATTGCAGAAAGCAAGCAGGTGCAGGTCAGAGCTATCAATTCACATGGAATTTGGGGCACTTTTAGTTACATGGACACATTTGCCAGACTCAGTTCTCTCAATCTTAGAACAATAGAATCTAAGTAGAATTTTTTGTCAACATTTATGAGACCTTGATGCCAGCAGGAATTTTTAAAAGCAACCAAATAATCCTATGCATGCCAAAGGTGAAGGACAAGAGCAGAAAGGAACAGCATTCACAGAAATGAAAAGGTATCCTTACACAAAGGTTGATCTTAGTCCTCTATAGTGATCTTTCTCCTATTTTAATTAGGTTCCTTGAATATATTTCCAACAGCATTCTCATCTTAAAAATGTTGGGACTATACATAGAGAGATGAATTTCCAGAGACACACAGCTTTGCAGGTACTGAACCTCCAGTTTATTTTGTTTTTAAAAAGATGCTTATATGGGCAAGAAACCCAGAACTAGATCTTTCTCTACTACACGCTCCTCCTGGCTTGAGTAACTTCTGAAGAGTTGTACCAGAGTCCATCTCCCTAATGTCCTATTGCTGACTGGCCAATAGGCAAAGACAGAAAAATACAGACCATGGCAATCTTATTCTATGGTTTAAAAATAGCAGATTACTAGATGATTGTATTGGTATGAATTTTGACAGAGATAAGGATTACAGTGTTCGCATTCTGAAAAGGTATATTTTGTGCAATATCTACTCCAAATCTTCTTAAACTTTAAAGAAAAAAAGGAACTTATGTGCACATACTACCACTGCAGGCTTGAAGTGTATTTCTTCTCAGGTTTTCTGGAATTTTAAGGTTGAATCATTGGTTTCTTTCAATTTATTGCTGCATTCTATTTCCAGCAAGGGTTGTGGCCTTGGAACAGCCAGAGACCTTGGAACTGATTATCTCTGGTAAGAACACTTAATCAATTTTACCCATCAGATTTGAAATTTGGTTTCATCCACATGCTTAGCAATAACATCACAGTTTCAATAATAAATAAAAAATAAAAAGTAGGATGCACAACCAGAAAAAGGAACCACAAAATAAATTAGGGGAAAAAGATAAGTAAGCACTGCTTATTCTTTCCTTTGTATTTATGTTTTGACTTAGAAGATGGCAGTGACTACCAAGAAGAGGGAACAGCTGAAAGTATTTTAAAGATGAGAATGGAAAGGAATATGCATCTTCTTTATTTCTGCTAGTGTTAGTATTTCTATTAATAATACTATCTCTGTAAAAGCACACAGATACTACCTAAAGCATTAAGAAAAAAACCTGTATAGTTACATAAAATTAAAAAATAATATAAAATCATCCTGTTATACTTAACTAAATTGCAGCATTTTGACTGACTTTCAATAAATTGGCTTTCAGTCTGAAGAGGTGATTCCTAACTAACCTCACCTTTGCAGCAAACAAGACAGACATAAGGATACAAGACGGATATAAGGACACAAGAAGCCTGTAAAAGAGAAGGTCAAAGTAGCCTGGGCACCTACCAACAGGACCACAGGGACCACTGCCTGGGCTGACAAGCTGTGAAGTGGGCTAATGGTAGAGATGTCACTTTTTATATGTTCTCCAACTTTCCTAAAATGTTGTAAATACATACACAGACATGTAAATGGTTCTTGTTTTCTTCTAATAACCTTTTTTAACACAGTAAGTATCAATTTGCATGTAATAAAAACCAAACAAACATAACAGTATTTATGTATTACAAGTTGTTTCTACCTCAATTCATATTTACTTGCATTTCTTTGAAAAATTTAGCCCAGATATGGATATTTTTAATTATTTGAGGTAGTTCACATGGTATATAGAAAGCGAAAACACTTTTAAATCTGCAGAAGGCTTCACTGTACCTATTCATTTCATAATACAGTAAGAAGCTTTATAAGTTTCCAATTTGCCTGCTTTCTAAGTTTATGCGTGAACAATCCCAGATAAGATTTGGAAATCTGACAACTATCACTAAGAATGACCTGGAAATTGGATCTTTCAGAGATATTCACAAGACTCATGCTATGTAGAAAAATAAAAAAAAAAAAGAAAAAAAAAAAGAACGTGGGAGTCAAATCACCTAAAAGGCATGGCTTCAAAAGCTTCAAAACACAAAGTGGAGATAAAAGTGCAGAAGAAAAGTTCACAATAGGATCACGTTACTTGTAAGAAAAACAGTTCTCAGTATTTCTTGCTTGATTATGAAGTACTAGAATCTCAAGGCAGCCTCTCTTGGAATGACACGAACAGTACCTCCCCATAGTAGAAAGAATCAAGTAAATTCACTGCTTTGGAATTTATGAGAAGCAGAGTTTATTAGAGAGGGTCTCTTTATTCTCTAGAGATGAATTTGAACTTCAAGGAGGGACATGTCTGTAATCCAGCTGGCAATAAGAGATACATGACTGTGGATTACAGTGCAATTTAGAAAAAATTTCAAAAAAAATGTAAGTAACCTCCCTACTGTTTTTGAGCAGTGGGAAATACAGAACTATATTTCCTCTCCCTAAAAGAGTAATTTTCAATTACGAAGTTGTACAAAATTCCTCCGCCTTCATTCCACAGTATTCTTCCAAACAGTTTGACTAAAGCAAACACATATATTTCCAGCCAGTAAACATGTGGACTTCCAACAATTTGGCAGAAAAAATGAAAATCATGCAAACCCACAAGATACAAACTATAAAATAATAGTAACCTATAAAGATGGAAACTCACAGAGCCCAACTCCTCAGAATTCCAGCTGCATCCAAAGCCATACAAACCAGGATAGTTGAAAATAGATCCAAAACTTTAGCAATATCTACAGATATTTCATATTACTTGTAAAAATAGCTTTAAAGAAAATTATGTATCTTTAAAGCTATTTATATAAAAATAGCTTTAAAGAAAATTAGCTGATGACAGAAGAAAAATCAATGAAATAACACAGCAGTGCCATAACAAGTAATAGAATTTTGCTCAAGAATCAGGTAGCCTCAAACAGCAAATTATCAGCAAGGCATACTGACTTTACAATCTCTGTTAAGAAGAGATGAGGGTAGATATAGAAGGGAACGAACAATGTTTTAAAGAGGAAATTATGTCATATGAAAAGTGCTAGAAGGTGCTTGACCCAACAGATGGAGGCATCCTAAAGATGATAAAACAGAGCTGCTAAGGAAGAGATTTCAAATTTAGGAAGTGGAGCGCATTGATATGAATGCACTGAGGTAGGAAAAATGCAAGTGCAGCATCAAAACTTATTTTTCATCTGTCTATTCTCCTTTTCCTTTGTAATGGAAGGAATGTATTTTAGGGATGGTCTTTATGAAGGTATACTACCCCAGTACTCCTAAGATCCAGAACTGTTTAGTACCCCTCCAATCCCAAAAACTGTTCTCTCCAAAGAACAGCAAGGACTTAACGGAGTCAGAAAGATTGAGGAACGGTGAAGATTGAAATCTGGTCTTCTACCAGATTAAAATAATGAAAGAATAAAAACTATGAATCCAAATGCTAACTTTGCACTCTATGACCTCCTCAGCTATGCACATAAGCTATAGCATAACCTTGCATTAATAATGAAATCAGACAATTTTATACTTTTTAATAATTTATGCCAAATATATTTGAGGTTTAGGAAGGACAGCATTCATTTATCGATCATGATGCATTATCTCCAACCTGGAAATTTCTAAGCAGCTTTCATCTCCTGTGCAATTCTAAATAATTCAGAATGTAATTTCAGTTAGGTTACTTTGCTTGTATTTTTTCCTATTAAATTTGTATTTCTTAATCAAAAGAAAAGCTGAGAGACATATAGCAAAGGATCAAATGTCCATCTCATGTTACTTAAAAAGTCCCAAAGAAATCATCTTGAAAAGTCCCATGAGTGAGAATACTGCTGTCTAATTTTTAGTTTTTAGAATACCCACCTCTGTATCCACTGTATTTGGATAGTGTTACATGTATATTTAATAATTATTATAATAACAGGAGCAAATAACTTTGAGTTCTTGTTGAAAAGACATATTCACATTACAAGTTCTTAAAAGTTATTTGTTCATTTTGCCTTAAGATCTGAACAGTTCATCTCTGCTAATTCTCAGCATGAAAACAGAAATTTTGTTGAGGTTTTGAAGTTGAAAAGTAAATTTAAATATGCAAGAAACGATTACTAATTTGTACTCCAGATCTGCATTCACTCCAAAGGTGAATTCTTGAGTAAGGTACTGACAAACTATGCAGCTTAGAGATTTACAGGCTTATCTGGGGAATATTTTAATATTAATGAATTTCCAGCAAGGTTAGATTTTTATTTCCCCTATCTATAATTAGCGAGTGGGATGGGGTAGGGGAAGCATAAAAACCTACAGATGCCATGGTGACACTGGAAAATAAGAAAGAAAAAAGACAAATGGAATAAACAGTCTCAGAGAAGTTAATTAAGAGCCCTTTGCAGTTCCCAAGACTTTTGAATGGTCAGATCAAGATATAATGTTATCATAAAGGGATTATTGTAGGATTCGAGAGATCAGTGGTCAAGGATTACATCAGATTTTAGGGAGAAAAGTTGTGCTATGTGAAACAAATTAAGAGGAGTGTGTTTTCATCATTACAATCAGAGAAGGCACAGGGACAAATTCCAAAGTCATACATCAGCGGATGCAAATGAATCACCTTACAATAACTAATAGTCTCCTCTAGGACTTCTCAGATCATCAACTACAGTGATGTTTTGAGTGCTTCTGTGATAAGAGAGGATTTAACAAGATGTAAAGTCATAAAATCCAAGTCCAAGGAGTTACTGAACTATGTGACTGTGCGATTACAAGCTGTATCATCCTCTAACCCATGCCCACTCTCACTTAACAGGTGTTTCCTGTCATCTTCCCAGAAAGTCATTTGCACCATTGTTGACCACTACACATCAGCACATTTGATGTGATAAGTTTAAAGAAATTTAATGAAATACTTACGTCATCATTTAACACTATGTCTCTATGTAGACTGCTACAACAACAGGAGATCGCAGACCTTCCCAGAGTAGTTTTAAGCTGCCTAATTCAGACACTGGTAGCAGCATATATGTAGCAGCTTGGGCCTCTGCAAAGTGACCTAAGTCACCAAGTGACATGTGTCTACACACCTCTGCCACGAACGCATAATATAGCAAAGCCTTATTTCTTTTTCGTATTTTGTAATACCATTAAATTGCATTGCAGTTTTTTACAAAGCTGCTTAAAAGCTTCAAAAATTTGCTGTCTAACCATCTTTGAATGAAATATTCCTGTTCTTCATACAGCATTCACACAGGAACCTTTTTTTGGTGTCAAGGAAATCATGGCATGCAGGCATGTTAAAAGGCACTGTAACTCCTATAAGGAATTTGAAAACATCTACACACTTTCATGGACTTTGGAATTGCCTGGACACTTTAAATCACCTGGAGATTAAGCCAGCTCTGTGAGCAGCCATTGCATTTATTGAATAAGGGAGAACCTTCAAATACTCAATACCTTCCCCCCAAGCATCTGCGTGAGCAGGAAGTTCAGATACAAACACATGGATATTCAATAAACAGAATGTGACTCTCAAGAGGCTAGATGTAGGGTACAATTTAGCCTATCTGAATGGGAGCCAGGACACCAGCTAAAGCTGAGCTCTCCCCATTTCTTTCTTACCAGGGACAAACCCCAAGTGGTCACATTTTCAATGTAATAATCTAAGTTTTTTGGGAAGCTGTGTGAAGGCCCAAAATAAAAGGCAGAACTGACAAGCTCTTGCCATAATCGACATCTAAACTCACAAATGTACAGAAATTCATGCAGTGCTTTGCAGCTCCAAACAGTATCAACAGCACTCGACTATAATTGCTGCAGTTTGGGTTTCACAAGGCAGCACCTGTCGGCATATGCTGAAAAGAAACGAGATGAAAAATAGTTGAAAGCATGTTTGTTCTGTTCTTGATTGTGCCTGGGAGTTCCAGCACATTGGTGAAGATGTATTAACACAGTTTCTGTCTTGAAAATGCAATTATCAGTCTTGCTTGCATGTTATACAGGCAAAATCTGTTTATAGGATATGTTAACAGCTATGTAAATCTCAGGAGAGCTTAAGTTGTCTTTATCTTTCTAGCAGGGAAGTGCAGTGCAATGCTCACGTTAGAAATAACTTCTGTTTGGCAATAAAGCCAAATGACCTCTATGTGTTGACCTCCTAAAACGGAGCCTACCACTTCCAGCAGATGCTTTTGCTAGTCCATGGGACACCCTCAAGGCAGAGAAATCCCACACACTCCTCACAAAACATCATCTCCAGAACAACACTGACAGCATCATCCCCTTTCCACTCCTCCTCCATAAAACAATGCAAGTTCTTCACTATTTTTAAGCATGGGAGAGCACGTGAGGGCATGTCCACAGTTGGGTGGCCCTGACATCCCTCAGGATAGAAAAGATATGTATGGTCTAGCTCTTTTGAGGTGCAGAAGGGATTTGTGTCTGTTCCAGACTTTGACGAGGCTGCTCTGTTTGCTGGGGTGGGCACCAAGGGGCAGGTAAGGAGAGGAGAGTCTCTATCATTCCAGCCTGAAGCAGAATGACACAGCTCCAGAATCAAGACTCAGGCATTTTGGGGATTCTCCATGGATGAGCCATTGCACCTGGGCAACCTCAAGAGCCAAAGGAACATATCAGAAAAGTACCTAATGTGAAACATACGTTAATAGACTTCAAATTACACAGCCATTCAAGT
Organism: Scolopax mira; assembly: GCA_004320125.1. Classification (NCBI taxonomy): domain Eukaryota; kingdom Metazoa; phylum Chordata; class Aves; order Charadriiformes; family Scolopacidae; genus Scolopax; species Scolopax mira. Next base: position 135,732 of record BJBW01003352.1, read on the forward strand.
CAAGTTCCAGGTGCTCAAATTGCAGTTAGATCTATGCTTAGAATGGAGACAATGTTAATCTCTGATTTTCTATCTGTAGTCCACATTTCCAGAGAGCAGCAAGGGAACTTTGGTGCTACAAGACATAAATATTGGCAGATAATATCCAGTTGTACTTTCAAGCAAAACATTACTTATTCTCTTGAGTGACTCTCCAAAACCATTGTTGCAATTTTTCTGGTTTCACAGGACAAGGAAATAACTTATATCACTTCCCTGCACTACATAATATTTGAGTAGGGTAATGTATAACTCCTTCTTCAATATGATGTAGCACTCATATAAATAAGGTGAAATATTAACTCTGAACATTGCACAGTGAGTTTAAATTTCCTCTCCAGTATTGATTTTGCATCGTTTTATTATGTTTTAATAAGCAAGACCAAATTCCGAATCCTACTTTATGGTAAATGGCATTTAATAATGTAAAATCTATCCTACATGCTTGAACATTTTACAACTCCCATTGACTTCAGAGAGTACTTCTGAAGTCAGAGACCTTGCAGGATCAAGGCCACTGCAAAGCATTGGTTATCACAGAAAATATGCATCCTAATTCAGAATGGTTATGCCCAATCAAAAGAGAAGAAATGGAGAGGAAAGACATGGAGATGTGATCTGTGAAGCAAACAGATTTAGCACAGCACAGATAATAAACAACAGATGAAACTAGAGAATAATAAGTAATATAAATATACATTCATTCAATGCAAGGCCATTCCATGGGATGAATAGACACCAGTGGGGTCCAGCAGGTATCAGCTAATACCCAATGCCAGGAGGCAGTTTTGTGAGTGTATTTGGAGTTTTCTTGTGAATATGTATGAAGGTCTCTGTGCCCACAAATATTTGAAGCTTTACTGGATTTATACAGCTTCAGTTTCTCCCTGATTTTCAGCTCTCTCCTTTCAAGCAAGGGAGTAGATGGGAAAGCAAGCTGTGCAATCCTTTCAGGGGGAGTACAGGGAGCTGAGGAGGAAAATAAAAGGAAAAGAAAAATGCTGGTGCATGAAATCTGGCAGGTGGTAAGTACACAGTAGATTTCAGTAACTACTTTGCTATACAACACAAAAGGAAGTAATCATTATATGCAATGCTGCTGTACAATAAAATACAATAAGCAGGAAGACTCGCTTTAATAGAAAGACACTGTGATTTGTGAAATACTGAACTAAGCAGAACATCCCCAGATGTAATCATCTTTTAAGATGTTGTTATTTCTTCAGGAGAAACTATGCAATTATTTACAAATATCATAAACATAGAATAAAAGTCAGATTTTAAATTGTTCATGCATATGTTATCTGCCAAAATCATTTCTAAAAAGAAGTCAAAGTTTGTATATTTATTTTGCCACTGATGGCATATGCAGGAAGACTGGCACCAGTGTAGTGATAGCCTATATACATAAAAACGTTCAATTTAATTTCTCGCTCAGTGCCTGGCCCTCACAGACTGAAGATGAATGAAGTAATCATCCTTAAAGAGCTCTGACATCTAAAAGGAAATAACTTAAAAAGCACAAATTAGCAATTACAAAAAATAAAACTGTACAATTCTACTGTGTCTCACTATTTAAAACACTTTTAAAAGTTAGCAGATTTTAAAGATGGATCATATTGTTTCTGGAAGCTCTAGTTCTCTCACTCCAGTTCTTATTGGTTCATTAGATTAGATACTAGAAAGAAATTCTTTACATTGAGGGTGGTGAGGCACTGGAACAGGTTGCCCAGGGAAATTGTGGATGCCCCGTCCCTGGAGGGATTCAAGGCCAGGCTGGATGAGGCTTTGAGCAACCTGCTCTAGTAGGAGGTGTCCCTGCCCATGGCAGGGGGGTTGGAACTCAATAATCTTTAAGGTTCCTTCCAACTCAAACCATTCTATGATTCTATGATTTATTAAAGCATATGGATTCTAAAATGAATATGCCTCTGGATTTTACAGAATGAAGAAATGAGAGCAATCTGCATTGAAGAAGAAAATCTGGGCTTCATTATATGCAATGTAAAGATCCTTCTCCTTCCCCACGCTGCCTCCATGGACAGGGGACATCTACCTCTGATCTTCAGATCTGCTTCACAGCATTTGAATGTTCAGAACAGGTCAGATTCAAAGTTAGAAATAATACACGTGACCTTCATCTCAACGATGGTCCAGATCATAATTTAGGGTTTTATTTTCATATTAAAATGGCCAAATTAATAGGAATTTCCTTGCAATATTTAATATCCATGAAGCTTGCCTTCTCAGAGCCCTCTTTTGATGGTGAGGTGGAACAGGTTTGATTATGTATATGCTACTTGAGGTAGAAATGCAGATTATACAGGCAAAATGGATTTAGGAAAGGAATTCTAATATTCTCAGCCCCTTCTCTGTCTCTTATCCTAGTTGTACCTCCAAAAAGCTATCAAGGATTTCTCTCCACATCCATGGACTCCCATTACTTCTGACACTTCACTTTGGGCTTTTCCATGCCTTGTCTAATATACACTGAAATTTACACCAGAAGTGATAATAATCCACAAGCATGCAAATGTAACATCCATAAATGTATAAAGGAAAGTTCCATTAGGAATGGAGGATACCAAAACATTCTCCATTAAAGTCATAAATGGGCATAATAAAGTGTTAGATATATTGTTCCATTCACTTATTACAAGCTGCAATGCAAAACAAGTGTGAATTCCTCCCTCACTAGAAAAACAGAGTAGTTCCATTTTATACTCAAGCGTAGAATGCATCCATTGCAAGGCTGACAGTGCTGGCTGGAAACCTGCTATTTGGGTTTAGCCCTTGATGCTTAACATAAAAATATACCTTCAGTAGCCAAAATGTAATTAAAAAATAGAATTTCAGCCTGTTTGAAGTTCCCTCTGTAGGTGAAAAGTCAGTTTAGCTGCTGCACTGAAAAATATTATTTCCATTGACAGTATGTCAGAACAGATTTCGGTTCACTTTAAAAAACCCAATGCCGGAATTTTTAAAAATTAAACTGCATACATTTAAAATAGTACAGAAATGGATCAAGCAGAAGGTGAAGCTATTTCTATGAACTGTTTATGACACTAATTTCCCTTGTGAATTTCATTCCTAACTTTTTGTTAATTAATAGAAACAGGTCGTTATATACAAAAGTACAACTGGGACATGGATGACAAGTTAGGGAGAATACCAAACAAGGAATAATTAGAGCAAACTCTCAGCCTATTTTCGACCAAAGGACATTTTGTTCCCGAGCTCAGCACAAGCAGCTTTCCACACACAAAAACCACAGACTGCACTTATGTAGGGCTCATGCTCAGCTTCACTGAAAAGAGGAAATAAAGGAAACTGCCAAAACCATAAACATTTATTTGCTGTTTTCCCACGTAAACAGAGGACAGTAAGACCCTTGTCACAGGTCACTTGAAAAACACTCCTCTCCAGGAGCTCCACAAGCATTGGACTTGACTCCATCCCAGAGAAGCTCCACTTCATCATTTCCTCCCCCCTCCTCCTACTGCCCGGCACCCTATTGATGTGCCCTTGAACAAGAGGGAATTTGCTTTCCAGGTGCAACCTCCCACTGCTTCCAGTTCAGAAGCCAGAGGGAACCTTCCCCATTGCAGCAGTGCAGGGGGTTGGGCATGGGAAGACGAGTTCCCTATTTACTCTCAATTCCCCCCCCCTTATTCCTAATTGATATTATATTTTCAAAAATGTTAGAAGAAAGATTTTTATTACTCAAAAGCTGAAAAACAGTCTCACATCCTCTTTCTTAGCCTTCCATTTGTTCGTGACAAAGTCATATAAGTTTGTTAGCATTCTCATTCACGTCCTAAATTCAATATGTTTTTTGGGTTATTTTGGCGAACAGATTGCTGAACATGCATCTAACTCTGAAATCAAGCCCATTAATCCAGATTGAACTACAACTGTGTAATCTATAGTTTTACAAATTAATCAAAAGAAACTATAAGAATTTTCTTTCCAAAAAGTAACAAACTAATGCCCTCATATGAGAAGTGAGTCAGCAGCTCCTACCCACACGTTCATTGGCACTCACTGCTCACTGGACTCTGGCTTTATTTGCCAAGTAGCACCAGTTCAGACCTGGGAGCACCATCTCTGTAGCTCTTCAGGAAAGGAGGCAGTGAAGGAAAGGAGGCATGTGCAGCCAATATAGAGCCTAAGTAAATCTGCAGTCCACCTCCTGAGACACAGTTCCCCTTGGGCATACTTGAGGGCACAAACACCACCTCAGACTTTAAATTCTTCATTTTGTAACTACAGAACAATATTTTCTGCTCCAGCCCTAGTCCAGATGTAGGAGAACTACAACCATGTAGAGATGTAGCACCTGAGATCAGCAGACAGATCACAGAGACACTGCTTTCTACTCCTGTGGCAACTTGCTCCAGCTTGTGCAAGTGTCAAGTTTAAAAAATAAAAAAAAATTAAAAATTTAAAAAAAAAAAAGCAATTCACATATATGCTCTCAGGACATCTCACCTTCAGGATTTGTTCATACTGACACGTTCCATAATGCTGTGGGTGCTCTGACTGACTACAGAGCATGTGCCACTCAGAAAAGAACTCTGTATATATCTGTATATATACAGTAATTGATATTTTATCTTAAAAATATTGCCACAATTGAACACTAGTTCTATCCATCATATCAGGTGATCAGAAATACTACATGGTATGACTAAGCTGGGATTTTTTTTTCTCCCCTTACTATGATATTAAACTATTCGAGAATTAGGATATATAATATTTCTTTGCATATTCACTCCATGTTTTCTGGAGGCTTCATTAGAAATTCCATTGCATTTGATTTGAAATATATATTTTCTCCAAACTATTTGAATAAGTAATGAATAAAAGAAATTTCATCCATCTTTATTAATGAGGTCATAAATCAGAGGGTTAAGTTGAGAAGAGATTGTATTTATTGATCATGTTGCATTATGGACATGGTGGAAATTACTAAGCAGCTTCCTCCTCCTATCAATATTCTAAATAATTCACAAAGGAAACTCAGAATGACTTTTCACCCATGCACATCCCTTTTTAAATATGTGCATGTGTATATATTATGAGTATGTTATCAAATCCATGAAGTAGCTTTCTCAAATGATCAACTTACTTTTCCAAATCTTTGCATGAAAACTATATTATGATTTGGGAAAGCTTTTGTATGCTGTATCCCTTAAAATTCATGTTAAACAGGGACATCTCAGTTACACTGGGAACTATAACTTTCCTCTGTGACACCTTTATGATTCTCCTCCCCATAACTCTCACTTGGTGAGAGTTCAGGAGACATTTCTTGTTCCTGATGAACAACTTCTTAGATGAACTTTTAACTTATAGTTCTTGAAGCTTTCCTTTAATGACTTTTCTATGCCAATCAGAAATAATGTGCAGAAGAGAACCTAACCCTGCCCTATTTCAACCTCCACAACAGCAATTCCCTTAGTAACATAAGCCAAATAAGGGCACATTCTTGAAATGCTAAACATATAGTCAGGTAATATACAATTTTAAATACAAAATTCATTTCTCTTAATGTGTTTAAACATATGGGTAAGCCGAAATTGGGACTTACTCCCCCCCCCCCCCCCCCCCCCAAATTACAGTGGGAGCATTGCTCTAGAGACAGAAAAAAATAAAGACCTTTGCAAATAATTAAATATTGTCTTCATTAATAAATCAGTATACTGAACTGCAAAGTATCCTATCACCAGGACCTGGAAAAATCTGGTTTACGATTATGACATGGCTGATCTTTGATCTTTCCTCATACCAACTAAAAATTATTTGTCTCCTTTAGCTACAAGCAACATTTACCTTCCCCTGGAAAACTTTGATAAGAACTTTGCAGACCAAACTTCTGGTTTTAGCAAAACTCTTTCACAGCTGAATGTTAAGAATAGAGGAGGAATTTAGAGAAGTTAAGCCCATGTCACTGTGCTGAGATGAGGAGCAGTGAAAGTGAAGTAATTTAGCAATATTTTATGAGACAGGGATGCCTATATGCAGCCCTGGTACGGATTGTGCTGGCAGAGCAGGTCTCAGTACTTCAGAAGAAAGTGGGGTCAGGTTAATTACCTACTGCACAGGGTTTGGAGGCTAATTAAAGTGCAGGGAGACCATCCAAAACATCTAACACACAACCTGCAGGAACGGTGCCTGGCTTCACTGAGGATGAGAGGGATATTTGCTCCCCAGGGAAGATGATGCTTGGAGCAAAAGCAGGAATTACTACCAGCAAACTGGTTTCAAAGAGCGCTTTAAATTTCCTACTTGTTTTCTTTGATGTTTTATATATTTGGCTGCCAGAAATAATAATCCTTGTTTCTACGTAACACTAGTACAATGCCAATAGGTGCTTAATGTCATTATTACAAAAATACATTATTTTACATTTCAAGCTTTACTTACTAGTTAAGTTGGGTTTTAGCTGCTTGTGTTCTCATTATCTAATGTTAGTTGTAATGTGTATACCATCTAACAGTAAATTAAAGCAAATTCATTTTCAAATCTCAAACACTTTGTAACACTGAAATACAATAAAACGTTCCTTAGCAAAGGACCTCAATTCATATTTCTAATTAGAGTAACTTTGTTCTTCTTTACACAACAGATAACCATTATGAGCTGAGCAGAACTTATACATAACTTGAGCTAAATGTATTAGCCTAAATATATAATAATATTTTTAATTATTTCCTTTGTGGATAAATTTTAGCTTTAATTGCCAAATACTTCTCCATGATATAATGAACCAATATGCTCTTCCTGGGGCAAGGGAATTTTCCAGGATTCTTTCCTCAATCTTTGCAATTATCACAGAATCATAGAATGGTTAGAGTTGGAAGAAGCCTTAAAGATCATCGAGTTCCAACCCCCCTGCCATGGGCAGGGACACCTACCACTGGACCAGGTTGCTCAAAACTCAGGTTGCTCAAAGCCCCATCCAGCCTGGCCTTGAAAAATTGAATGTTTGGCACATTTTGCTCCAAAGACCAGTATTCAGCTCACCATCTCCTCTGCAGTTGCATAGTTCAGCTGAGCTCAGAGCAACCTCAACAGTCCCATGTTCAAATGAGCTACATCCCTCATGGGAACAACAAACCAGTTGCAGCAGATGCACAAATGTTTTTTCTATCTGTTCATGAGAACCAACGAGAATACGGAAAACCGCATTTGGAAGACACAAAACTACAGCTGAGGTATAGTACCTCTAAATCTTACCCAACAGAAAATGCAATTTCAGCATGGTAACTTTAAAATCCACTGAATTGCCAACATCTAGAAAAACATGGCAGAGCTTTTTAATTTCTAGTTAAGATGTTTGAGATTAATGAAAGAGTGATACAAAAGTTAAAAAGAAACAAACTCCAGGAAACAAACTCAATTTTCTGAATAAGCTACCAGATCATTTATTTATATTACACGACACATGATCATTGTGGAGTTTTCACTTTTTCTGGAGAGGAGCACCAGAACAGGGACCACAGGCCAGGAACAAGGTCTTTTGTAATTACAATGCTATACCATAGTCACCTGCAACTACTACACCCACAGAAGCTGAAAAGCTGGCAAGGGAAGTGCTGAGCTGAGAACAGGTAGCATGAAACCTCTGCAGTAGGAAAATTAAGACAAATAAATCATTACTCCCTGGTCAGTTTTTCAACAGCATTTTGAGTTGAAGACTCATTTCTGAAACATCCAAGTGTGGGTGTTCATCTAAGTGGGTCCCACTGAAACCAGTCATGCTACAGAGCTGCTAAAAATGCACAGATACTCCACTGACCCAAGCATCACAATACATGGTAGTAGCCCTCACACCAGCTATCATTTCTTCATTTTGGGAAAAATGCATTTTGATAACCAAACTGACCTTGGGCTTTCTATTTTGTATTCTCATAACATCAAAAAGCCGTTAACATCTGTGGTTCATTACAATGTCCTAAGTCATTACTGTCACTAAAACTTAATAGCAATTCTTTTCCCATCCCTTTAGACAAAGCACTCTTCTCTCAGACTCAGGTAGCACAACTTGAAAATGAGACATCTTGCTGAACCCAACAGTACCAGCAGTCAAGCAATGTAACTTCTCCCCACTCGTTTCTGTAGGTACAAGATTGAGGTTGGGACATCTCCCACACCATTCACAAAAATCTTTTATTTACCTTTTGGTAAACACTTTTCCTGCTTTGTTCAGAGTTTAAGCTGAACACTCATTCCATCTTCATAAGAGCTTGCTGCCTCTAATTTTTTTCAATGCTTTTATGGAAACCCTAAGTTTATTATTAAATGGAAGCTACTCTTCAACATTGTTTTGAAAAGTACCGCAACACCAGTTATTAACAAACAGCTAAATGTACTACGACATCCATTTGATATCTCCATCTTTGAGAAGCACCTGAGCTACAGACAAAAAGGCTGCTCCTCAGCTTTGCTGTCAAGTTATCATCAAAGAGCTGTCAATTAGCAATTACCTCAGCCATGACTATATAGCACATATTAGCTATACATTTTAAAATACAGGCTGCAGCTTTGTCAGAAATAAGCAACTACAAGAGTAACTAAGATTCAGAACACCTTGGTAACACAATACTCTATTTACCTGGGCATGCATCAAATAGGTGATAAACTACAACTGCTTTTAATGAAACTTTTTCTTTAGCTTGCAACTGCTTTAACAAGTCCTTCAAGTCTCCCCATCTATCGTGTACTGTCTTATTTTTAGAAAAGACAATTAGTCTTGTATTTGTTTGTGACTAAGCACCTATAGTCGCTTCCGAATTGGCACCACCACCAATATCTGTATATGTTAAAGTATCTCTAACATGGTAAACCATGACTTGTGGGAATATAAAATACAGATAGTAGGAAATCAAGCAAGTAATTGTCTCATTTTATACATAGAAAATCTAGAAAATACAGGTTGATTCCAGTACATTGGAGACATCCTTCTGTCTTCAGGTGAGCAGCAATTGGCTCTAATGTGACCTTGAAATTCTACAGCATTTTACATTGCATGTCAATGTGCTCAGATCATTTCTTAAAAGTTTTTGCCTGATCTCCCATAACAAACATTGTAATTTTAAGAAGCCTGCTGCATAGCATTAAGCCCAGTCTAAACATTCACTGAGAAAGACGGCTTTATTTTTTAAGTGGCCGCATCAAAGCTGATAATAGGCACAACTATTAAAAGCTGATCTTTACAAATCTCCAGCAACAAATGTGTCTTATTGGTTCCTATCTCAGAACACTCATTTCATCCTGGATTTTATAATATCAGTTGAAAGGTTTAGGACCTAGCATAAAGAAAAGAAATGTAAGAGACCAAAGATGAATTATACGTGGAAAAGTTAGATATTCGCTTCAAATTTTTATGAAAGTTTCTAATGTGACCTTCTCAGGAAATAGAGAAGTACCCCTAATAAATCTGAGCTAATTCTTCCCCCATTCCCTGAGGGATCCACCAGATTGCCTCCGTTAGATGAAATGTTGTGTATGCTAAACACCACAGGCTTGGTAGATTGCAATGGTGGTAGATTTTTTGCAGACTCTACTCTTTTGAAACGGCTTAATACGACCTAAATAGAACAATGCATTCCAGTATTATTATACTTAAGAAATCAATGCCATCTAATTATTTTACTTCTTGCCATCCAAGCATTAATTTTCCAAAAGACACCCATTTTTAAGAACCCTTATTTTATTTCAAATCTTGTAGTAAATGATTTCATCAGATCAACTGACTTGAAAAATAAAACAAAACCAAGAAATAATATTAAAGATGGGGATTCCATTCCTGTCTTTAGTCTTCCTTATTTATTGTTTGTGCATTTCTGGATCTTTGCCAGCCATAAAAAGTGATTAACCGAACAAATAAAAGAAAAAAAGAAGACTCAACTGTTAAAAAACTTGGACTTGTTTAATTTTTATTTATTTATTTAAATTTAATTTATTTACTTAAATAATTTATTTATTTAAATAAAATTTATTTACTTTTCTAGAAGCTTACACTTACACTTTCAGCATGTTATCCACCTGGAGCTTTAAAAAAGTGCAGATCTAGCTTGACTATATAAAGAGAAACAGTGCAGATAAATCTTTCTCCTTAACTTTTTGTTTGTTTGGGGAGGGAGGGGAGAGTTGTGGGTTGGATTTTTATTGTTTTTGCTTTTGTTTTTAAGCCATATTAATCAGAGGAGAAATCAGAAATGAAGAAATTATGCACAATAAAGGTACTCCTACTTTAGGATTTCAACTGGAGAAATTTTTAAGGTTTTTTTTTTTACACACAGACGTATTTATTTTTTTAAAAACACAACTTCCTGAGCAAATTGAGGCTCTCCACACATAAAGGGCATGAAGCCAATAATTGGCCAGGCATTAAACTCATCTTTAGGGTTCATGCAGATATAGACAACTGCACTCTAAACTTGGTAGGGCAAGTATTATTGATTTTTAAACCTTAAATCAATTTAATTAAGAATTAGTTTAAAAGAGCAAGGGGGAGATTTTTGAGGTTTATTTAATATGTCACTTATACATTTCATACTTTCATTTTACTCAGGTATATGTGAGCTTGGAGTTCTGGCATGTGAAAGTTTTACATCAAAACCCCTATCTAATCTGTGGATTTGTTGTATACTTGGGTAAATAAATAAATTAAGCAACTGTTACTCTGAAGGATATGAGTAATTTAAGCAAGTCCTATAAAATCAGTATAAAAGCACTGTTTTAAGCTAAATGCTGATACTTGAACATTTTAGTTTAGCATGATAGGAAAAAAAATATTTGAAAGGTTTGGTAAGTGAACTTTGGGAGAAAGTTAAACTTACGTTATTGATTTAGATGGCATACTAATCTCTTATTATCTAAAAGGAGAAATAATTCTGCATAGGAGATAATCTACTTGTCTTATATCTGCTGCAAGAATTTTCTTGGTCATGCAGAGATAGGGTCTTATCTTACTGAAGTCAATAGCAGGTTGCTTGTTTGTTTTTTTAAATAGCAGCTGCATTGGGTATCTACAGGGAATGAAAAAGTGAAAGGATTACAGTTTTGACCTGTTAAAATTGATTTATAAGAGGGATTTTTTTTTCCCCTCCTATTATGTCCAAGTGATAAATTGGTCTTTCAGTTAAGGCTGTGTGAAAAACTGATTTGTCAATTGTAGCCTGACCAAAAAATTGGAAAATTACTCACTTCAATTAAAATATGCAATGATTTTTATGGTTTGTTCTTTCTTCACAGACATAAAAAAAAAAAAAAAAAAAAAAAGATTATTTCTGGAATGCTTAATGATGGGAAACAACAGGATATAAAGATTGAAGGAGGCATCATTGACAAAGGAAAGGAGGGGCAAAGGACCCTGTGCAGGGGACACAGACAGGAGAACCAGGCACCATCTCATCTTCCTCAGAAGGACACAAAGGACACCAGCCATTTCTCACCCTTGCTGGAACCAGTATGGAACTCAGACCTGGCACACTCTCCATAATCTACTGAAACAACCACCAAAAGGCAGGGAAGAGCAGTTAGGAACTCACAGTGCAGTGGGGATGCTGGATTTAGTGAGCATTCACACACATTCGAGCTAGACAGAGTTCAGGCAGTAATTTGAAGCCAAAAACGAATAGGACTCACCTATGTAAGAACAAACTGGAGGCAGGAAAAACCCAAAACTGGTGCATGTAATCTCCAAATATACATAAAAATTCAAAATGAAATTGTTGCCAGAAGCAGTACTTTCCCACAACTCCCTAACCCCATAAGATCATGTTCGTACCTAATCACATAAACTCCAGGAAGCAACAAAGGACTCAAAACCTAAGATGCTAAAAGAAAGGAATCAAGAGAATATTTGCTGAGATCCAGATCTACCGATTAAGGCATCTCTCTAAGGTCCGGTTACTCAAAGAAGTTACAAATTACATAGTCAGGTCAGGTTGTGTTTACATTTACTGGTAATAAGAATTGGGATGGGAAAAATTCACACATTTCCCATGAAGGCAAAGCTAAGCTGAAGCCCTGCAGCTACAGGCACAGCACCTGTACAGCAGGCTTCCACCACCATCACTTGGAAAATTCTGCCCAGTGCTTCAGATGAAATTTGTAGTGTCCCAATTCCTAGGGTGCTTTTTCCTTCCTGGGGGAAGATGGTTTTTTTCTCCTCCTACAGAAAAACTAAGAATTAGATTATGGCCTGGAAAACACCCACAGAATGAGTATCTACCTGCTGAGGACCTGCAATAAGTAACAAAGGATTGGTGGGAGAGCAGTAGCATTTTTACAAAGGTGTAGCAAGATTATGTGAAAGGAAATGAACTGCAGCCTGTAGAGGTGGGGATGCTTCAGACACCAAGAAAATAGGTCTTTGGGCTGTGGTAGGGAGTGACTTTCACTTCTGTGCAGATACATCAAGGCTCTCACCTACAGACAGTCAGAGGGCAAAGCAAAACATTGAGATGAGTCATTGAAAGAGTAAAAAGGAATCACTGAGGAGTCTAGGGAAGAAAAATGAACAAGTATATGTATATATATAATTTATGTGTTGCTTGGTACAGAAGAAGACATTCTTCTCATTGCCTCACTGAATGACAAGTGACAGGACAAACCCACTGGATGCCCGAGTGCCACACTGCAAGGAGGAGAGGTGTATGCACATCTCCCACGTGAGTCTGATTGCTGCTGTGTAAGAGCAGCCCAAAGATAACTGCAAATAATACAGCCTACTTTGCAGAGCTAGAATTTATTTAACAGCTGTACAGCTCTAGAATACCTCTTCATTTTATCTAACATTTGAGATTTGTGTCTATGCAGCATTTTAATTGGAAGTGACTTCCAGTATTCCCACCCGACCCATTTGACCCTTTCTAACCCAAGACCAGCTCTCACCAGTAAGACCTGTCTGCTAATGGTTTCAGTGTTCAGGGGACCACTACATCCCAGCACCCACCTTCAGGTTTTGTTAGTAAACAGCCCTTTGCTTGTAACACACCAAGTAATGGTTTTGCTTATTCTAAATGAAGAGTAATAAGGAGCGTGAAAGCAGAAAACAGATTATGTAATATCCACATTGATTTCATACTCAAAAAACCCCACAACAAACAAAAAAAAAATCTCAGAATATTGACTGCAAAAGCTATCACCAGTGTTTAGCCAAAACCAACACCAAGAATGACACAGATTATGAGTTCCTACCACTGAAAAAACCCAGGGTTTGCAAAGCTGGAGCACCGTCAGCACAGGACACAGATATTCCCAGCCACGCAGCACCCAATGGTGCACACAGGAGTCTGCTCCTACTGCAGGACTCAGACTCATTCTTCACTGCTATGGTTTCCAGCAAACCCTGGGACCTCTTGACTCAGGCTTTCAGACCCTCTGCTCTCTCAAGATGAGAGAAAGCCACACTCAAGTTTTTCTCATCAGGCCCAACAGGCAGTGCATGTGCACAGCCATTTTCCTTTGGGTGAGTTGATGGTCACCTCCACCAGGCAGAGAGGGAGAGGGTAAACAAGGGTCTGGGAACACCAAACCAAGAGTCCTTCAGCCAGCCTGCATACCACGAGCACCCTGATGGAAGTCCTACTGCAGTGTCTCCCCCCAGCACTCGGCCTGGGTGCACCTCGGCATCCTCTCACCCCAGCACCGCTCCTTCCTCCCCTGCACCACAGACCCTCCTGGGCAGCACAGGGCCAGCAGCACCTGGTCCAGGTTTATAAACACTCCCAAACCATTTGAATTTATACCTGTTGGACTTCTGTGCAGCTTCACGTTCAGTAAAACTGGGGTTTCGCTTACTGCATTTTCTTTTTTTCTTCTTCTGGTGATATATTTCATTTCAATAAATATGAATAATCTGAAATTAGTTCTCTCATCTTTAACAACAACAACTACTTAAAGGCGCGTTGAGAGGATTAATTTTGAAGTACTCTGAAAATGTCAAGTGCTTATTAATTATAAGTTAATTGGAGTTAGAATTACACTATGGTAAATAATAATAAATTAACATAACTGATGGGCAAGAGAGAAGAAGCAGATTTGAAATGGTATTGTTAAAACGCACACTTTGAACAAGCCTTTAGAAGGAACAAAGTCTGACTGGTGGTGTTCAGTAAATTTCCTTTTACAGAGCATTCTTACATATGTGGAGAATTTAAAATGATTTCATCTCACCTGTCAACTCTAATTCACTGTTGGTTTTCTCTGATCTATGGCTTGGAGCAAAAGGCCTCCATGACTTTTTGGAGAAGTACAAGCTTTAGCATCCATTCATCTCAGCTGAGAGCCTTTTAGAGAGTGCCAGCTTGCTCACAGAGGATAAAGTATAAATGGAAAACACCTTTATCCTGCAGTGGGAATAATAGTAGCCTTAGAATTTGTGAAGGCAGCATGTGTATAATAATCCTGTTGAGTGGTTAGAGGTGATTGGAATTGAAAAAAAATGAAGCTGAAATCTTTCCTCTGCAACTGAATCCCCACCTTGAACTTCATTTGGGTTTAAAGGCTCCAGGCAGGAGTCAGCTGCGTGCTCAGAATAACACACAATAAATACGTACTGGCATATCCAACACTAGGTGTCATCCAACCAACTGCTTGTAGCCAGATACAGCCAAGTGCCAAAGATCGGGTGGCACAAATAACTCCTGCCTTTCTTCAAACTCAGCACTCCTCTCATATGTTCCTTCACTGGAGCCTTTCAAGAGTTTCACATGAAACTGGCAGATTTTGTGCAGCATCTGTGTGACCATATTCATGACAGAAAGGGGATGCTGAATCCCTGAAAGCAAAATGGGAAGGAGCTCCCTTTCCCCCATCAACAGATTTAGCATGAGTAGCATGAGGTTTTACCACCATTAACGATTTCTCCTTCTCACATGTGACTGGTTTTCACTGTTGACGACTAAATGCAACACCCACTTCCCTGACAAGCTGTCATCAAGGAGTTGCTTCCATCTCCAAAGCTACTTTGGCCAAGCTTCTCCCAGCTGCCTGACAGTCTCTGTCCAGGGAACTACCCATCCCTCAGCTGCAGCCCAGGGAAGGATGAAGCCGTCCCAGAAGTTTTTTTAAGCTGATGACATGGCTGCTTGGAGACAGCTACCAGAGGAAAGCAGAGGTTCTCTTTACAAGGGGAGCCTCCATTCCTCCTGCCTTCAGCTCCCAAGGATGCTGATACAGTATTTCTCTGAACCAGGTTCTAACATTATTTCAGGGAACTTTTACAGAAAGTTTAAATTATTTCAATTCCACCTTGCTATTTTAGTTTGAGCTTTAAACATTTCAACAGATTACTTATCTGTTCTTTCCTTAATGTACTCATGTAACTGACAGTAGTAAGATTGAAAGTCATGTATTTTCAGGTCAAAGCTAGAATAAGAAACCTTTATGGTTTTGCAAGAATTTTTTTAAAAAAAGATAACATGAGTGTTAGGTTTCATATCTATCACAAATTGGGATTTCACTGTTTTACAATTCTATGTATGTCACAAAAGATTATACAAATATTATTTTCGGGTACTGTAGATTAAGTTTATTTTTCTTTTTAAGCAAGATCCTGGGAAATTATTTCAGACAATGGGCTACCATCATTCCAAAGGTAAAAAACCCACCATACTTTAGTAAGAGGGGTATTTTTTATGTTCTTTGATGCCAGAAGTTCGTACCTTAAACTTGAGAGTAGTTAAGCCTCTTAACAAAAGCAAAAGAAAAAAACCTTTGAAATCAGTAAGATTATTGGTATCAATATTCTGAATCACATGAACTAAGTAAATGTGACTGAGCCAAATAACGCATTCACATACAATACTATGAGAGGAAATACTGTGCTTACATTTTACAAACTGTTATTATTTTGTAAAGATATTCTGAATGAGTCCTTAAGTGACTAAAATGTTTAGCTTGTTTAAAATGCAATTAAATAGAACATTATCAATAATATCAAAGGGCTTTCTTTTCTTTTTGTTTAATTTAGGTCTGCAATAGAAAAAGCCTTTCATTGTAATTCTTTCAGCTGTTAAAATAATCCCCTTGTTTATAAAGCATTACTGGTAGATTAATCCGAAGTGCCTTTCTGAGGACCAAATGAACAGCACTAAAGTGAAAGGGAACAAACTCCCCCAGGAACACAGTTACAGTCCTCACTCCCCAGACTCTATTGCTGGACATGGACCTTTTCCCTGGTATTTTGATGGTTTCTGCTATGTATTAATCACGCTTCCACAGTTACAGCTCTAAGGCCTATGGTCAAAGCTTTAAATTATAGTACCTCCTGTGCTGAAGAAAACAAGAGATATCTCGAACGTTATACTGATTTCCTTGATAAAGATCTTCTGCTTTATTTTCAAAGCATCCTGTCTAAAATCTGTGCCTGCTTGGTGTAATTCATGATCTAATCAGAGAAGTAACATGACACAAAAGCCTATTTTCTCCATGACATATATAAATTATCTTGTGATTTTGTGAAGTATGAATACAATGGTTTACCAAAGCATAAGTGACATGGTAGATTAATGCTTTGCTATTAATGCATAATGCCCTTACCCCAGCAGCGTGAAATCAAAGGTAATTCATGAGAAATAACCAGAAGCCATTTAACCCAAAGGCCATAGATGCTGTTTTCTGAGACAACGGATGTAATAAAACCTGATAATGGTCTTTGAAAAGCATACTTGGTAACCTGGGAGAAAACTTACTGACAATTCACATCAAAGATGGGCAGCTGCAGCCTAATTTAAAAATTTCTGGACATTAGTCTTCCTAGGTAGGAAAAGGGAAAAATCATTATGCAACCACCTTCTCAGTTCCTCTGTCTCCAGCCTTGAAAGAAATGCCAGTAAACTGTCAGTGCATTAATTGATTTGTGCTTCGTAACTTGCACCAAACCCTCTATTTTGCTCACTATCTTCATTATTGTAGCTGCATAATTGGAGACCAAACAGCATAAGACAGTTGACAGCACACAGGGGTGTGTACGTTACACAGAGACAAGGTGGATGAGGGCCCAGTGACATTAGGAATTTTCATTCAGGGGGGAAAAAGCAGGGGGAACAGAATCAGGACGTGATGATATTTGAGATAATCCTTTTGCCAGGAATTTAGCCTAGCTTTCTCAGTCCTGCCCATACTTGTCCTAGATTTTATTCAAAAAAAGTTCTATATTCACAGACCTGAATTCTAGTAGCATTTATAAATCCTCATAATTGATTAGGACCTGTTGTTGAAAGCACTGTATAGACTGCACAAAGCAGAGTTCCTACCCCGCAGAGCAGTTTATAATTTATGGATTAGATAGGATCCAACGGGTGGATGCAGACAAGATTGCATGAGAAAACATGATAATATGTCTGTGGACAGCAGTGAGAGCCCTCAGCTCCCTGCTGTAATCACTGGTCATTTGCTATTGGCATCACTACAACAGCCAGCGCTAATGAGGCAGCTGAAGGACAGCACTGATGCTGACTAAAAACATTTCTATACAGAAGTATTACAATTAAAGAAGCACCCCCAAAAGCACCCACAAAGGCTACAGATAAACCAAAAACCCCAGTCTCTACAGAAAAAGTACTCTTAACTGTACCAGTTGCTTGCTATGTTTGCTGGCTGCTGCATGCTATTGGGAGCACAATTCTTGGTGTGATCTTCAGGAAATGCAGATTCATACCAAAACTCTGTGTCACTCTCCAACTGACACTTTTTATCTCTAAACTTAATGATGGCTTGAATGAGATCAAAGGTCAGAGTCGTCCAGCTTTGGTCTTTTCTACTTTATGTTGGAGGTCAAGACTGCAGAAACACTCTGAAGGGGAAACTGCATTTTGGCTCCGTGCTGGTCCCTCTGCGGGAGCTTGGGGGAACAAGGCACCCTCAGAGCACACAAAGTTTTTATGGTTTTGTGTGTCAGTATTGCTTTCCACAAGAAACTTTCACTTTCCAACTGGGTATATAACCAAGAGGGAATAGGAAGTAAATATAAAACACATGTACAGCTGAACCAAAGCAAATTTTTTGCAAGGCAGAGGAGCCAGCAGGGCCAGTAAAATAAGAAGGCATTCCAAAATGAAATCACTAAATCAAGAGTTTGTTTGAAATGTTACCCATGCATAAGGATATTGTTCTAGAAGCTTATGTGAGGGAGTTTCAATATGGAAGTAAAGTTTAATTTCTGAACTCCAAGTCCTCAAAACTTTAAACTGACTGACATTTTTTTAAAATATTATGTCACTGTGACCCAGATACATATATATATAATTATACCTATTAAAACACAACCAACACCCAGTTACTGCAGTCTGTAACATAAATCAGGGAAGGAGGAGTTTTAAAGTATATTTTTTGACAAAATATCATCTCAAAGATTAATAACAAAATATCCAGAAGAGACCATAGGAAATCCCTTGCAGCCCCTCTTCAACCCAGTACTTGCAGCACATGCTGCATTTAGGAAGCCACTGAAGTGTTACATACCTGATTTGGGGTGCATGCCACAATTTCAATGATTGGTCTCTAACTTGGACTTCTACTATTGAAACTCCACAGGTTTACAAAGTGTGTTGGCAAAATGAGACATCAAAACACATTTTGGAAATGATTTGGGGGAAATCTCTGCCTTGCCGTTTTAACTAGTACAGAATTTGGCCAAGTGCTGTAATACTTTTTACTTTTCCAAACCTACAGAATACAAACTTGAAGTTATAACTGTAGAGAAGTTCAAACTTGACACAATTCTTCTGTAAAGTAGTAAGAATCACT
Organism: Scolopax mira; assembly: GCA_004320125.1. Taxonomy (NCBI): domain Eukaryota; kingdom Metazoa; phylum Chordata; class Aves; order Charadriiformes; family Scolopacidae; genus Scolopax; species Scolopax mira. The sequence goes on from BJBW01003352.1 coordinate 154,539, forward strand.
TTTTCTCCATTGTTATAGTGAAATTATGGAAGGTACAACTGTTCTTATAGTTTTGAGACACAAGACACTGAAGGCTTAAGGCCTATTCTCAACATCTTTTTTTCCTATTTTTTAACAAAAAAACCCACAAACCAAAACAACTCAGTATCAAACTAGTTCCCAAAGCTTAAAAGCAGCAACAAAAATCAATACTATACAAACAAATCCTCTCAATAAAACAACTTTGCAGTGTTCCTGAACCACCACAGAAGCATTATTCTCGTAGAGAAGGGTCCCACTACACACAGTGAAAGTGCTGGGGAGCAGCAGAGTTCTGGGGAGGGCAGGTAACTTGGCTGTTAGATGTTCAAGTTCCAAGGAAGATGGTTGTTTGTCATTTAGAAAGGGAAATAGCATGAAGATGCTGTTGCAAAGCTCTGGATCAGATTATACAGAACAAATTGATGGAGAAAAGATAGATGGAATAGGAAAGGGTAAAGAAAAAGTGATTGTTCATAGAAAAATACTCATTTTGCAGTATATATATTATGCCAAGCTTTCAGCCTCCACAAACGTGTAGAACAAATAGTCTGTTACAAAACCAGTCTGATGTCTTTGGAATGAGCAAAGGGAAAACATATTGACTCAGAAGACTCCGTCTCTCTCTGACCTACTGCAAGAACACCAGGATCCCCACAGCATTATTTTAATCAATGTTTCTTTTCACTGGTCTCTCAAGCAAAATTACAGCATCAGTTTCTTCTTCCTGAGCTGACAACTCTCTGAATTCTACAACTGGTGGCATTACATTCATGTCCCATGAAAAAAATACTTTACTCATTAGTGCTTTTGTTTAAAGTGACTAATCCCATTCATCTTTCCCATCTGTTTGAGGATTTCTCTGAACAGAGGAACGAATGAGTATATAACACTGTGTAATCAGCCTGAGGTTTGCTCCATAGCAGGGCTGCAGGAGCTTCTTGTGTGCCCACAACCAGAAGACAGTGACAGCCACTACAAGGCAGGGAGTCCAATGTTGACACCAGGGTTTGACAACCCTCACAAAGCAGCAAACATCTCAGCCTCACAGGCAAAACTTCAGCAGCTTGTGTAATTCAGCTACAAAATAAGGATATATTTCCAAAAATATATTTGAAAGTTGCACCTACAAATATTATCCATACTATACAAATATACAGCATCTATAAATGTATAAATATTATACAAATAAAAAGCATCTATAGGGTACAACTCCCTTGTACAAACTAACAACTTGGCCAAAAATGTTCCTAAAGACAAACTAATCTTCCATTTTAAAATCCACAATTTTCTCCAGATATCCAGAACAATGCCAGACTGCAAGACTTTCTATTTTGCCACTTCTGAAGAAAATGCTTCTCCATTACTTATTTACTCCCACAACCATATGCCCACAAATATTCTTTGCATTTCTGTACACATTTATGTCCCCAAACAGCCGTATGATTCCCTGCGTAACACAGTAAGAGTCTACTTTATAACTCCTTCTGAAGTCAATGGCCAATCTTACACAAATGCTAATGGCTTCTCTCACACATATTTATTTGCAATATTACTGCAGTTGCACGGAATTAAAATTAAAAAAAAAAAAAAAATCACTCAGAGTGGAGACAATATAACCATTTAGATAAAGAATTAAAACTGCTGAGGTGGGTCTTTTTGTTTGTTTGGGGTTTTTTTTGCTTCGACAAATGCTTTTTACAGGAAGATAAGGTTTCTTGAGGTCATTGTATTACAACTGCCATCTCCAACGGCAAAATAGCTCAAATCCTTAGAGCTTTTCTAAATATTACTTGGGACACGGAGCTTGAGAAAAAGTTTTGGCGTGGGGGTTTTTTTGATGAATTGAATGCATTTCACTGTGATATTTCTGAGTTAAAAATAGCTTTCATACTCTACTCCAGCACAAGCTGCTGGAGTGCTGCAGACAGGTAAAAAGTCTGTGCAGAGTCGCTTTCCTTCTGCTGCTTCCACCCTCTTCCCTGCAGCTCGTCTGGCTGCTCTCCCCTCTGCTGCTCCACAACTGCTCTTTCAGCAGGGGTGAGGAAGAGGAGGAGAATGGGAAGCAAATGCCATGCCAGAACCTTACCCTGTTCCCTGGCTCGCCACCTCTTCCCTTGAGATTCAGGAAAAAGGATTGAAAACAATAAAATAAGGAATACCTACATAAACAGTTTCTAATAAAAAGTAAATTTTCTCTAGTAACTAGTAAGGTATTACCCAGTATCTAATTCAGCTTTGTCTCTTCTCGTCAGTATATCAACATGTAACACATAGTAAAGTAACAGCTTTGCAAATGATAGCATTTTATGTTCCCCATTCCAGTGTTCTTGAGTTGCATTTTTGGAGTTTTGGGGTTGTATTTTTTCAAGACGTTTTCCTATAACTGCAGTATTTGCTAAACCAGAGTGAATTTACCAACTTCAATGGAATATTCTTCTGTTTTAAAGGGATATGCCTCAGAGGTGCTTTTGAGCTGGAGCCTCAAAATTTTAGCTTTTGACACACATTCTGTTTTTCCAGTCTTGGGAAATCTGCTAAAAAGTTAGCACAAAGACCTTTCCCTAGTGCTTGCATATTTTTTTTTTTCTGATTAAGTTACTGAATATCTTTAAGGTGTTTGGTAAAAGTAATTTCTTGCAACTACTGAGTAGTTCCCTTGATGAGTATAAAAACCTTCACGTGGAGGCATTTATTCAAACAGATTAGATTTTACTTGTTTCTCCCTATGTATTTGAGTGTTCCTTAGCACTAGCTTTGCAGTTCCTCTGAACTGCAGGTAGTTCTTTGATGGCCTTAAAGAGACCATCCCACGAGATATTCCAGAAGTCACTGGAAGATGCTGTAAGACACAGCTCTATAGGCAGCTGCGAAACAAGTAGCCTAGTTGATATCACAGACATAAGAGTAGTGTAAAAGTTTATAACAAAAGCATGAAGATTAGTGCAAACAGACAGGTGCATATGAAAGGTTCAGGCAGCCAAAAGGGTTTCAAGAAATAGCATCAGTTAATCGCTACACAGCCCTGAATGGAGGCAAGAAAAAGAAGAAGTTTCTTCCTCAGGTAAGATGAGACAATGTGAAACCTACCCTATAGCATATACAAGCCCAAAGCTGAGGATGCCAGAGCTGTGCCTGGTGACCTGCCAATCTCCACATCCATCTTTGTTGACAATGGGCCTTCACCACACTGAAAATGATAAAAGTATTAAGCGAACAGGTTCTTTGTGTCTATATTTCCCTGGTCCTTTTGTTTTCTAAAATAACTTCTGTAAATAACGGTGAAATATGTATTAAATTCAGCAGCAGGTTTTTTGGTTAGGTTTGAGGTGGAAGGTGTCTTAAAACTGTGATTTTTCATCTGTTTAAATATGCTGGAGGTGAATGAACTTGAGGAAAAGAGTTTGCATCAGAAAGACAAGCAGCTGACTTTAAGCATTTATGTCCTAATTCATCTGAAACCTGCAACAATACATGGGGGAAAAAAAACACCTAGATTGAGGTGTTATTCAGGGGCAGGAGTTTAAATACTGTGGTGATTTCAGCACTTATCCTCAAGCACCTTTGTTCTAAACTGCCATGATCCTCAGTCGGGGTCCTGGCAGTGACCTCATCACTGCCAAACTTTCACTCATTTCTGGGAAACTAGAGAATTTTTCTGTGGATTCAGTGTTCAGGGTACGACTTCTTCATCCCACTTGAATAATTCACATTGTGTCTAAAATAGCAGCTAAAGAAGTTTTGTGTGAAAATCTGAGTAAATGGGATTCACCTATTCAGCAGGAAAACCTGCTTTTCCAGCTACACAGATTTTACACAGCAGAAAGCAGAGTTCACTTGGCTAAAATGACCATAAAAGAAAGTGATATCAGAAAGGAAACATCACTCTGTTTTGGGCAAAAATTTGAAATTAAGAGTTTGAAATACCAAGGTCATCCTAAAAACAGGTAACAGCTCTTTATAACACAACCTAACAAAGTCAGTAGTGAGGGGGAAAATTCCCCCCCCCCCGTGTGAGGGGGAAACCTACCTGAAATTCTCTCCTTTTTATCCTTTTTTTTTTTTTTTTTTTAATTAAACTTGCCTCAATTACACTACATAAAATACAAAACCCCAGAACAAAGGATTATATAAACTAGAGACATCATAAGCTAATATACAGTTGAGCAGGCAAAGGCACATATTTGTAGTTTATTGGAACCCAAATGGAAAAGGTCTAAACTGAATATCCAGTGAAATGTTCTTGGTTTATTTAACTCACAAGATGAGGTTGTTAATGCCAGACCGCTGCACAATTTATTTTGTGCTCATGACATCAGCTTTGGAAATACAAGCTGAGGTCAAAAACCAAGACACATTCTGGATGATATTCAGAACAATATTTGGTATTGACTGAAGCACATTATACACCAAGAAACACGGAAAAAGAAATGTGGCTTAATATATCTCCTCTCTGGTACTCATCCGGACTGTTTCTTCTACGTGCTTAAAATCTATCACCCTGTGGTTTTGTTTGCAATAAAAAGCAAATGCTACAAGAATCTGGATTATACTTCACATTCAGTAATTTAGTAATCCAATCTGCTCTGTACTTTCTTAATAATCTGTACAGCAAAACCAAAGGGCAGGATATCAGCTGGCTGTTACTCAGTATGTTAACATTGAACTCACTGTACATATAATAATTTACAGCATCACAGTACTTTGCAGGATGCACGGTTACTCTTCTCTTGGTGAAGTGGACAGAAGTAGGGGTACAGATGCTGGTTCCTCCCAAAATCCTGTATTTGATTGATAAGTGAGAACTGAAATTAAATCAAAACTTAATTTAATGCTCCCAATCAAGCTCAACGCTTGCACAGGAAAACTGTTCTACCACATTTGGGTAGAAAGTGCATAAATATGAGATAAGGGCAGAGGTACAGCAAAAGACCTTGCTTGTGTCAAGTTGTTTTTCCCAAGCAAGCTGCCAGTGCTACTAATGGGCATGGTTAGCAAATGGCAAGGGGAGAGTGTGCCCAGTTGAAGTGAAGGATCGTTAATAAATCATGCATCTTTAAAGCTGGGAATTTTTGTAATTGCAATAAGATTCTCTTCCCTAAGGTGAAATGAAAGTAATAACAAGTCAAGAAACTCTTATCAGTTTTTGTTTTCTTACTGGTAGCAGTGTAAATCACTGTCTATGTACAAGTAACAGCCAATGGTGTCACATGTCACAATTCACAATGACTGCAGCAAAACAAACATTAGAAGTTTTCCTTGTTTTTACCACCAGTATGACATAGATGGAGACAGGGGGAGACAGTGATAGACAAATCATGCCCTTGGAACTTTCAAAAATACTTCAGTTTCCTTCCTGTAAATTATGATTTTCTACTTGCATTGTCACAATAACTTCAAGGCCCGGTCTATTATGCTACACCTCTACAAAAGCACGATACCACTGTACTAAATTTTTGTCAGCAAAAAGAATGTGCATTTGCTTCTTGCAAGTGCATATAGATGTTAACAGCAATAGTCATCTTCACAGGATCAAAATCAAACCAAAGAATCAGACCAAATGATTCCTACCACAGACTACTATTAAGTTGCTATGAGCTTGTCAGTCTCCCCGACAAGTTTCATTCTACTTTTAGATCCACTGACTTGATTAAGCTACATTGGTAAAGGGACATTTTCTTATTTTTGCCCCAGTTCAAGGTTTTTACTTTGTGTATGTAAAAATCTCGACTGATTTCCAACCAAACCTCATCCTTCTGTTCATATCAACTTAGCACACAGCACGGCATTGTCACCCCTCAACTGCTCCCAGACCCCATGTGCCAGATGTCACTGGGTGGTCAGCATCAGATGATCGATCAGATGGAGGCACTGATCATTTAACCGACGCATGAGACGCTCACAGAGCTTTGACTCAATGAGCTGGGTCCTTCCTCCACCAGGAGCCCAGACACACATCCCCAACAAGTTACTTTTGCAGCAAGGCAAACCTGAGCTGATGAGTAGCCTCAAAAGTGGCAAGATATTGTTCCGCTATGATGAAAATCCTCCATCCTCCACCAACTAGAGCAATGTCAGCAAATTGTCAACAAAGGTTCATTTAATCCCACCACATTTTTCCCAGTTTGCAGTCCTTCTTAGTCCCTGTGAGAAAGCCCTTCTCTAGGGACAAGGAAAGAACACCATCTACTAGCATCACTACTTTTTAGAAAAATTAATAACCTCACATCCTTGGAGGACCAGGCTGGGGATTCAGTCCTCCAGAACATCCATTAAGAAGTAATGGGTTTTAAGGGCAAGCGGGCTAAATTTAAGTGTGTTGCACACATCCTGGAGGCTTGATGAGTGCCTACAATTATGCCAATGCATCTTGGCAGTCACCATTGCCAAGAAAATTGAATCGAAGTACTTCAAACCAGGATAATTTAACCTCTCTAGAACAAAATACGCCTCCTGCATTTCCCAAGTCACTGAACAACATTGCCAAATCCCACAGGATTGGTTTAACAATGAAGATACACTACCTTCTACTTCAATACATCTTGTTTACACCTTAAGAGAATGAAAAGCAATATAGTATATTTTCCTCCTTGAACATAATTAATGTTATTTTTACAGTAGAAATAGAAAAACATTCATGCATCACTTGATTAACAATGTGAAGTGAGAGTATCAACACCCACTTGAAGTATTTTTCCTAGGCTTAAGATTTCCCCTCACCATCTTGTCATAATAATCCATTTATTTAGATTTCTTTAATTCAGTGCTTCAGTAAACACCGTGAAATCCACGTTGTCTATTAACCAGAGAAATCTGCCTAGAGCTATGGTTGACACGTCTTGTTTTCTACGTTTTAGCAGCTAACAAATGTGAGAAAGTCAAATCACATTTTGTGTCTCCCACGGAACAATATCCTGAGAGGCTGTTCTGTGCAGGTTTCAGAGGTTCAGTGATGAAGCAATCTCCTTCCTAAAGCACAGACATTTGAATACACCAGTGTAACACCTCGGGAGTGCATTTCTAGATCCTTCCCTACACAGCCTGCATCTGTGAGACTGCAAATGTCCACATTCAGAGCTCTACTCACTGCAGCAGAAAAGCAAACGCTGGTAAGGCAAAGCAGGTGTTCAAGGGAGGAGAGATGATGCCCCTTTTCATCTTCTCAGTGCATTTCTTTATCACGTCAGTGGAGGGAAGCACTCAAAACTTTTCAGTAGCAGGCCCCTGGGGAAAGTTTTACAATTTGCCAATTGTCACCATGACATTGACTTTTAAATCAATCAGTACATCCACTTAATTTGCTATCTTAGAGCTTGAAAATTAAACTTGAAAAAAGTGCAAATAGAAGAAGAATGATTCACAGTTTTGTTATGATTTTCTATAAACAAACAAATAGTAAGACTAACAAAGTCTGGGAGTTCCACTGCAGGAACTTCAAAGGAGAGTAAATCCCCATACACGGAGATTACAACAGCTTTGATGTTCCTGAAATAATCTGTATCTTCTTCTGCAATTTTAAAAAATAATATGTTTTAGAGAATAGGCATCCTTTGACAAATAGTAATCTTTAAAAATTTTGATTGTATGTGTATTTGTTATGTAAATTATGTGTTAATAACACGATAGTTAAAACGTTATCATTGTCAGTGCCACATTAAGTAAAAGCAGTATTTCTAACAGAAACTCACATAGTGACTGAATTTATGACTATTCCAGTTAAATGGTACAAGTCATCTTCTATGACCATTAACCTCCAATTTTCAAATTAGTTCCAATTGGGTACAGTCTGACCATGATGTGCAGAAAATACCAATGGAAATGTCCAAATATAAAGCAGAGCTTTACAAACATGCTAATGTATGGCCTTGCATGATTTACTGATATTTTCCATCCATCTGCCATTTGGTATGTTTCACTTTTCAGTGAGAAAAGCTTGTAGAACTAAACCACATCTACCTGTCTGTTTTGATACATTATTTTGATTTATCATGTCAGAAAATGCTGTGAACTTTCAGAACCACATTAAGGAAAAGGTGTTATCAGATACTACGCATTTAACCAAAGGGGAGTTTGCATTAAAACATTGGGGTTTTCCCCCTTTTTTCGGGTCAATGCTCCCAAGATTTGTCAAATGCAACAGTGCTAAATACACCCCTTGGAAACCATTCTGAAGTGAAAAGCAGGTTGCACTGAACCCACTCTCCACGATCAGGTACTGGAAGCCTCCACTGTTTCATTGGGAGAATTGAAACACTTTTTTCATATGACAAATTTACCTCTCTACATAGTACAATAAGCACAGGCATTATAGAGTGACCATTAGACTCTTAAATTGGAGAGAAAGTAAAACCAGACACACACCTCAGAAGTTAAAAGGAAGTCTGAAAATACAGAAGTAGTGCTGTCACTGCTGTGGCAGCTGACTGCTATGTCATATCAAATTATTTAAAATAAACATTATGAGAATATTCATAGCAGACACATTAAAACATTGCAATGCGAGGGGGAGGAGGAACTGACAAGATTTATACATTTTTTCAAGCTGCTTTAAGGCAGAGCTATTAATCTATTTTTTATGGAATAGAGTCAAACATAATAGCTGTATTTTAAACAAATGAATTTCCTATAATGTGTCACTAATAAAGCATTAGTCTAACAAAACATGATCCAACTTGGGGATTTTTTTTTCTTCTTATGCATCTACCATCAGCTTGAATAACAAATCCAATATTTCCTGAATATCCGGTTCCAGTCAATAAAATTCCACAGACTTTCTTTAAAAGGTAATTGCTTTGTTGGGTTGAGCCACATTTATGACAAGCAAAGCCCTTTGTGCTCCTAAATGTGATGCAGGTGTATCTCTCAGAACTCACACCACAGAAGAGCATCAGAAACCCAGCTACGCACTAGAGTTAGATCTCAAAATAACTTAAAATGTTATTCTTTCAAAAATACTGCAGGGTATTTTCTGCTCTTAATCTAACAGTTCAAGCACTTACCCTGTAATACCTGGACTCAATTCCTTCCTTGGAGAGTCTCATCTCTACATCATTTTTTTCATTGAGAGAAACTGCCCTAATTTTCCAGCACAAAAAAGCACGAACATACCCTCCCCTTCTACTCCAGAAGCCACAACATTGGAACAAAAGGAATTCAAACTGCAGCAAATGTCAGAAAAGGAACATAAATCCACATCTTTAAGATTAATATTTAAATTACTCCTAATTGTTCCTTATTAAGCTAAGTCTTTAAGACAATGTTATTAAGAGAATCTATCTAATGCCATAAGACCTACTGCCAGGATGCTAGAAACAGTGAATTGCCACAAAATCTGTTATAAGTGACCCACCAACCCAACCCCCAGACTATAGATTTGACATCAAATTTGATATGTTGAACTATCTTTGAGCTGAGATGAACAAATTCCCCAGGAAGAAATACTGCACATAGTGTGAAATTCACAAAATCACAGAATGGTTCAGCTCACACTTCAAGAAAAAATAATTTTCTGGCACGTCTCAGACTCCTAATTACTCTTACCATCCTACCAGTTTCTTAACCAAAAGGGGAAAGAACCCCAACTCTGCATCTGTGCCAATCCCCAGACAGACCAGTCTAGGATCTTCTTTGTTTCTCTTTCCATGGCAGCTCCACTGCCAGATGGCTAAACTGTGGTGAACTCAGAGACACCTCTTCATAACCCATTCTTGTTGCTAAGAGCAGAGTACACCGATGCTCTAGGTCCCTTTGTATGACAGATTAAATTTATGGAGATGTGTTCATACCCTTCACCTCTTTACCTAAACAAACATGTGTCACCAGAGTGACCTTAATGCTGCCACAGCCCAGTGATGGAGATGACTGCACTGCTGCAGAGACGTGCTCCAGAGGTCACTCACAGCCAGCCGGTCCAGCACCAGCCTTTGGTTCAGGGTTGAATCACTCTTTAAAATTCCATTTATAATTATATTTTCTTACCTGGATGCCAGAAGTCCAGTTATTTAATTCTCATTTTCTTTTCTTTTTTAAGGAAATGTAAAAGCTTACACATCTGCCTCTTATTCTCACTATTAAGGGGTTAACTTCCTGATGAGTTGCCTAAATGCTGAACCTGGTTATTCACCCAACAATGCCATAAGCACTGCAGGGACAACCACAGCCTCTTTCATCAATTTGCCCCGGGACGCTTTGCATGCTCTCTCTCAATAAAATAAGGGTAGGCCATTAGTTCTCCTTTCAAAACAAGCCCCACAGAAAGACTGAATTTCCTCACACAGGTTTGAATTCTTTGAAAGAAGTTGCAATATCAATTTTCCAATTTTAAGGTCTACTGCCTCCCAAAAATTATAATTTGTGGGACTTCAGCAGGCCAATTCACGTTCATGTACGCAGTCAACTTTCTTCATTCCACTAATACACTGATATAAACTCCAAACTAAACACTTTTGACAGTTTAGGACCACAGTACCTCAGCAGTAAACCTCGAAACAGATGGCACTCCCACCTTACCCTGAGAACACTTGTTAGGCCCCTTTTTCTTCACCATCACCTAAACTCCATCAGGGTTTAACCCCATTGTGTTCTGATCTCAGAATCACAGACTGGCAGGGGTTGGAAGGAGCCTCTAGAGATTATCTAGTCCAAGCCCCCTGCTAAAACAGATTCACCCAGAATGTCCCCAGATCACTCCCGAAGAAGTTAGATTCAATGTTTCCAGATTACCTAATCCTTCTATTATTTTTAAATCCTGCTTAAATCTCAAACATTTGTAATATTAAATCATGCGCCTCCTTCATGCTCCATTATCGCCCCCCACATTTTATACCAGGAAATACATTTGACATGTAAGATTAGTTTCAAGCTTTCTACAGGAAAAATGAGTAATCTTGTTTTCACTCCATTTTAATCTGTCAGATCACAATTCTGATGAGTAAACCAAAGCGGGTATTTTGTGCTCTACCCACAAAATCAGTTTTCTATTCTACACTTAATGGTCAATCTAGTCTTTGTATTTAATGTCAGTATCCTTTTATATCTAAAGGAAGATTCCCATTTTAACCAATGCCTGACACACTTCTTTGTATTTTTTCAAATAATGTCTATTTAATCTTTCATTAAGCCTTAGTTTTTCATGTCCATAAGTTGGATTGCTTTTCTCTTTTATTTTGACCCCTTTGCTAAAAGAACCATCGTATTCTATCTGGCTGCAAAATTTGAAGAACAAATTCCACCTGCTATTTTGGTTTTAAAGAAGCATCATTTTCCCCTGCTCTCTAGATTGCCCTTAGCTTAACGCTTACTCATTTTTCCTCTCATGACAAATTCTCATGTCTGAAGAAATCCCTGGGCTTTCAGTGGTGAGATTACACTAGGACTTTATACCTCCTGATAGAGCATCTCTCATGTCCCTCAGCACAGACGTTTGCATTACCAGAGCAAAACCCCAGGGAACTCTTTCTGCATCTTCCCTCCATCTTTTGTCCTCCAAAAGAATACAAGAGAAAAATCAGGAATAAGAAAAAGAGCAAGGTCACCTGCTGCAGTGCCTTTATTTGTGTTAATGGAACCAAAACCTGCTGTCATGCTGACTCTTTCCTGCCTTTCTCAGTTTACTCCAACTCATCCTCTTCAGTCAATAAATAAAACCAAACACTCAATCCAAAGGCCCATTTCTACCTCATTTTCCTAAAAGATGTATTTCCTTTGTCAATGTGTTTAAGCTAAGAATGGGATTAAGCACCTTGAAATGCCTATTCAGACAGACAATGCCAACACAAGAAACTGTTTACTTTTTAGAAGTAAACTCCTGAGTGTTTGTAAAGGGATGATTTCTCTCCAAAGACCCTTAGCAGCCCGAGGTCTAAGTTATTTTGCTGTAACAAGGTGAAATAAACTGAACACTGTGCAAATTACAGTGCATATCCAAATTAATAGACCTTTGCACAGTGCTCAAAAAAACATGTCAACTACAGCTCATAACTGTCTTGCTAATAAAAGGCATTTTGTTTCTTTCCCCCTTTCCCCCTGCTCCCCACTTGAGCATTATTCCAAAGATCTTATTTTTGCTCAAGTCCCCAGAGCCCCAGATGTCTCTCTTGAACATTTCACAGCACGTAAGCAGTGAAATTACTGCTCATTTCCTTCCCTTGTTTCCACCTCATGGTTCCCTGACATTTGCAATTCAGTCTCCTGTCCACTTCCTCCTCCTTTTATCCCCAGTCCGATACTCAATGTCCTGACATCTTAGGAGCAATAAACTTCCTTCCCAAATTCGAGCTGCTATTATACAGAAGGCAATTACTTCTAGAATTGCATTTGGCTACCTACTTATTTTCTTCACTCGTGATCTGTTTTCACTTGAAAATTTGTCTCTCAGCCTAAAACTAGTTACTTATCTAATCAAGAAGTTCAACTTCTTACCATAATTATTCACCATGTGGCTATTGTACAATCCTCTGATACTTTTGCAGGTAAACTATACAAAAGACTTACCATCTGCCACTTCTTTGGTGTTTATTTTAAAAAGGGTTGGCTCCACTAGAAATGACCAGTTATGAATATATTACTGTATGTTTAGGTAATCAAAGCTTTGAAGATAATCCTTTTCCTGAGCCTCTTAGTGCTGGAGCTTCCACAACTCAGATGTCAAGATAGAAAGTTTACTGATCCTTGAAACATCCTTAATGGACTCCTCTCTCATCTGCTGAATACAGACCCCTCATCTTTCTTTAGACCATCCTCCAAAATATTAGAAAGATTTGGCCAGATGCAGATATTTCAATAGTATTTTTCAATAGGTTATACCTATTGAAAGACACCCTGCCGCCTTCCCATCTGAAGGCCTGGAGCAGAAAGTTAATTCAGTTCAGCTAATTGATCTGCCTTCAAAATACCAAGTGGCAGGCCTTAGATGACAGTAAGGAAGTTTCTGCTTCATAATGCTGTCAGCCAACAATATGCGATTTTATTATTGTTTTTTGAAATAATTTTAGGCTGTTTCTTAACAGAAACTCACTTGAAAGAAGATCAAGAGTTTTCCTCAGAAGTTTAGAGGCCAGTTGAAATTTCCTGGCTCAAACCCCACATATAAGTTTATTGATTATTTTAACATATTGCATGTCTTAAAATTCATTTGCCCAAAAAGTGAATGACAGTAACAGGAAAATACTAATACCTATCTACAGCTCCTCAAGGAAAAGCACTACAAAACTGCTATTCAAATAGAGTGGGAGGAGGATTGCTTTCAGATCTGTATTTTTACATTACTTCATTTTTCAAACAAGAAATTGCTTCTCCTCCTCAAAGTCTTTGTTTACTTATCTCCTTGAACAAACAACAAAAAAAAAGAAAGAAAAATACAGCAATCAGCTTGCAGCTCAGAAATAACACTGATCCATTTCATCAGCTCTGATCATTACTGATTGATTTTACATTTTATTTTGTGCTATCCTTTTTCTAAACAAGAAAGACAAGATCCATCTCTCAACTCCACCTTTTCTCTTGCAAGTTACTGGCTGACCTGCAGACAGAAGACCCTGTGGAAAGGAACATCATAACCCACATCCATGCTGATCCTGACCTCATCATGCACCAGTCACTGCAAACTCCCTCTCTTACCATGTTTCACCCCAAATCAGAGCCACCACTCTGGCAAGCTATCTCCTCATCTCAGACCCCAAAAAAATGGAATTCTCTCATCACAAGACTGCAATTTCTCACCTGCCATGCATGGTGAGGAACTGAAGTGTATGGTTTTGGGTACAAGATTTGACTGAAACAACCAAAACACCCTAATGTGTATGGATTATATGCCCCTTCAGCAATTTCTTCAGAATAAAACAAAAGATTTCCAAAGGTTTCTACCACAGCACTCTATTCAAACCCTTAAGAATATTTTCCATAGAAATTTCACCCATTATTTTAACAAAATTAGTGTATTAATCTGATCAATCATTAAGATTCTTTCTTGGAGTGTTCATTCTATAACCATGTTTTGAAAAATACATATTACTTAGCATCCAAAGAGACTGAGTTTCATTGTCTTAATTCTGATGTGTGTAACTATCTCATAATATGAATGCTTTTTGTCCAGCCATAAGTTGTCAGCTTTCTGAATACTTTAAGCATCAGTAGCAGACAATACTTGTAAAAGCTTTTTCTGTGCATTTTTGGAAGATGGAAAATTGCCCCTGCTCTGGTCAGGAAAGTATCTCTATCTCTATTAACTTTCTAACTCTCCCATAAAACAATAAAAAAAGAGTTTGATCTCTTGCCAGTTTTCCAATTCTATCAGAAAAATAGTTACTGTCAGAGAAAACTAAACTTTCCATGTTGAAACCTTGAAAAGATGCAAAGCCATGAACTTCAACTTCTACAACAAGACTTGTTCTTAGACCAAAGAAGTTAGCAATATGACTTCTAACAACATTAACATTTCTGGAAATGACATTAAAAAGTATTAAGGCTAACTAAACAACAAACTTTTTGGCAGTGGGGAAACAGCATCTCTATGACAGCCAATTATACTGTTTTTTAAATGTAAATAATCTGTAGCACAGATTTTCTAAAGAGAGCATTCAGTGGAACGATGCAAGAGGAAGTTTCTGAAAAGTCTTTTTGGTAAGACTGCTTCTCTTGTAGAACATGAATCTCCAGATACTGTGCTCTGATCTCTTTTGCTGCACTACACCTCTTCTTAACACTTTTAATTGTTACCTTTCCCTTCCAAACGTAAGGTCCCTTCTACTGTTCTTAAAGATATACTAGTCCTTTTGAAAAAGGTGGAGAAATCTTAAAGACATGAAAGACAGTTTGGCAACTAAATAACTCCCCCACCTGCACAGCCTTCACTCTGCCCCTCCTACTCACTCATCCGCATTGTGCTCACTTGGAAATTTATTCCCCAGTAAAATTTAAAGCAAGAACAGAAGAATTAACATTGAAAATAGGCAGGAGTATTTTAGTATCCAGATTGTAGGAACAGATTTTTCCACAATGTGAACAATGAAGTCATGGAACTTCTTCATATAGATCTGCATTTGAGCGATGTTCATTTTACAGAGGTCTAAAACATGCTTGAGTCATTTATCAACAAGATTTCCCCAAACCTTTGAAGGGATGATCATTTGTACTCCTCAAATAGAAGCAAACTCAAAGCTTTCAAGGTAGGATTTGATTACTGCCTACTGATCACATAGGGAAAGGGATCTTATCAGTCAGGCTACAAGCAGGAAGCACCAGCCCCTGTCTTGTCAGCCTTTTTGGCTGGTTTGTTGCTTTTTTTTTTAAAAACCTTACATGATGCCTGTGAAAAATTCTGCTGCATGTACGCTTCATCTCCTAAATCTGGTACTTTTTAATCATGGATATCAGAAATACAATCCCAGCACTGATGACTTGTAAAGGCAAAAAAATTTTGTTCTGCAACTAGCTGTTAAACACTATGGTTTGCACATCATCCATCCTCTCCTTACAGTCAATGTAGCTTTAAAAATCCTCTGCAAAGACCTGAATTTCTTTGCTTGCTCCCTGTTGCAGGAGGAATGGATTAATCAAGTAAAAGAGGATCCAGGATTCAGGAAGGCTAAGGAAAGCCAGCTGTAGAGCAGCACAACCTTAGTATCTCAGAGTGGTTTCTCAGGTCCACATTGAAGGATGGCAGCCCTGCTTAGATCCTTGGGGATCCCGTCCCTCAGCCTGGATGGAAAGCATTGGAGCATGCAGGAAAGGGACATAATTGCACGGCAAGTGCCTGAAAAGAATCTTCACCCTTTGGGAGTAGAAACTGAAAACTGACAGGTGAGGAAAAGTCTTTTCAAGACCCCTTAACCAGCACAGATTTGTGCCATTATAATACTGAAGAAATTTTGTGCACAGTATTTTTAAAATCCATATTTCACAATGGCTACAAATAGGGAAAAAATGTTTTGACATATACCACTCAAGTGTGAAAGTAACCTTTAGCTTTAATAGTTTATTCAGGAACTATCCTGGTGGTTTTAATTAGCTAATGCTTCACTAAGATCTGCAGTCCCCAAAAGATCATAATAGTTCTATAAAGTGGCTCTGTTTTAATTTCTCTAGTTTTAATGTCGCACGCAATCTCCCATCCTACATCCCAACTGTAATTAGCATGGCTAATTACTGAAACTGTATGAATCGTAGTCGCAGTTGCTATAATAAGTACATTTAGTGTATTTCTAAGTACATTACTGGTATCACAGAATTTATTATGAAGACACAGTAAGAAAAACAGGGGGCCAATTCCACTGAATACTCATGGGACCACCAGATTATGGGAACAGTAGACCTCTCCCCTGAATTAAGTGATTTCCAGTGCTTAAGAAATTTTTACTACATAAAAAAACCTGTCCCTTTATATTAAAAAGAAAAAAAAGAAAGGGCACAACAAATATCCTCAAACAACTGGTAGAATACTGATTTAAAATAACTGTCATAAAAGTGAAGAAAAATGTATTTCACAATCTTTAAACCACATCAACAATGTTATTTCCTGACAGAAAAACTATGAAGCCAAAACCTATTAAAATGTGGTTTCACATCTTTGATATTTGATAATACATTCCAAGGATGTGAAATCCCTTTTTAATAGGCTTTGGATATTAACAGTAGCATTTCCCTACAGTAAGATTATAGACTAAATTTACAGATCTCAAACAATTTTAGAATGAGTCAACCTGGCAAAACTCTCCTCACCCAGATCTGTGGAAGGGATGAAGAAAGCAAACTCTCTAAATTTATCTTTCTTGATAAATATTAATTCCTTTCAAAGATCACTTGCATAAATAATGGCATCCCAGAGAGAAATAAATGCATCTATGTAGCTATACCTTGTTAACCGCAAAAGAAAGCAAAATTGAAAGTTTTGCAGGTGGTGCTACAGTATCTTAGACATCCTACCATGATATTCACAAAACACAGATACTCAGTTTCTTCATACCTCTGAATTTGTTTTTTTCTTTAAATATTAAACAATTTAAAAACATGACCTTGAGAAGGAACATGAGCTCACGCATTAGTGTTTCAGTGAATACAAGTAACTGCATAATGCCAGCCCAGATTCAGCTTCAAATCATAATTCTCAGACCCCTTCAGTCTTGAAAGAGCATCTGCCTCATGGTGAAAGAAAATCTCCAGAATATTCTTTAAAGAAAATTCAAAACAAGCAAAAACCTCAAAATGCTAAACAGGTTGACAAACAAAATCCCACAACCCTGCTGTGCCAACCTCTCCTCCGGTCCCACCAGCAGGAATAAAGTCCTGGCTGACCTCGACAGCTGTAGTTGCACAACACCAACTGCTGCTACATGGTAAAACCAACCCAATTTTTCCTGAAGCCACCAGAAAAGTAGCAACAGCAGCCTCATGACACCACCCCATCACTTCTTTCGGGGCTTACTTAGCTGCAAAAAGCAGCAAAAGCAGTCACTTCTGAACAGTGCAATGAAAGACTCTTCCAAACACCTGAATGGCATCAAGTTTACTATTGAGCAACTGAGCAAGGAATAGAAGAGCAATCATGTCTCATGTGAAATATTGCATAAAATAAGTAAAAAAGTAACCCAGTCAGGAGCAAACTAGAGATGGCACTGGTGGCACTTCACATCATGAGCAAGGGAGTATTTTTCCAGGGGTATTTTTAAACTACTTGCATGGCCAGTTGGGTCTAATCAAAAGGATCCTGCTCCCTTCATCTGCTGCCCTCACTTACCCTCCTCAGTCACTGAGATGTGGGTCACAGTTTACTCCCACTAATTAGGATTTTAATTAATTTTTTTTTAAAATGAAGCATGGCAAAGAAAGAAAGATGAGCAAAGTCAAGAAAATACTAACAAGCTCGGCAATCTTTTGAGTACCCCATGGCCTGAAGCAAGACAGCCTTTTTCTGTAAGGAAAAGTTCCTGAAAAAAATCACCTCTTTCTTCCCCTGCCTCTTTCCCTTTGCTTTCCAAAACAAGAACCCTCAGTTTTACTAATCAATAATTGACAACAGGAATTTCAGCTGCAAGGAATTCTTCAGGAAAGGAAAGGTGGCGGGCTTCAGACAATCCAAGATAATAATAGAGATGTTCTTCAGAAATGTAAGTGTCATGTCATTACCATGGTGCAAAAAGCAATGCTATGCTTTAAGTCTACACTGCATGTGCACATCCTGGAAATAATGACTTGCCTGCTACTCCACGGTGCGCTGTTATCTTCTTTTCTAACTTGTGGATAACCAATAAGATACCTTAATTTCAACAGAAGATGCTCATGCCAAGCTTGCCTCTCTAATACTGTCATTTGGACAGTTAAACAACAGTTTAGTTCAGCACTACCATGCTGAAAGAGAGTATCTGTTTTTATCAAGTTCTTAACAAGTCATACAGAAATATTCTAACCCAGTAGCCATTACTTTACCCAGTTACTTT